>PRKT01001722.1:0-17187 GCA_003671525.1 Saccostrea glomerata | reverse complement strand
CCCCCCCACTTCAAATTAATGTTTGGATTTGTATAATGCCAAGAAATTTTGATTCCATTATTTATCTAGAAACTTCATTCCACATTTAAATGTCCTCATATGTACACAACTGTTCATCTCTATATTCAAGGTATGGCCAAATGCCTAAGTTAAAAAGTGCGGAATTTCCCGGAAAAAATAATGGAATCGGAATTTCCTGGTAATATGCACATCTACACATTGTGTCCTAATTACCTGCAAAGTTTGACGAAATTCTGTGCAGCGGTTTATGACGAGTTGCGCTGACAAAAAAAGAGGACTGACTGACTGACTGACGGACGGGTCAAAAACATTATACCTCCCGCAACTAGTTGCGTGGGGTATAACAATGTCTTTTAAGTAAATGACCATTCAAGGACAGAAAGATTCTAATGCTTAAAGGATGAAATTTTAGAAATTTTGGAAAAATAAAATTAAAATGTTTACTTATATATTTTCAATAAGAATATCTTATCAGTCAATGACCATTCAAGAACAGAAAGCATCATGTCTGTTTTGGGTATAATACACAAATGCCCTTATTAGCCTTTTTTTTATTAGATAGTCAATACCCGGTCTAATGTTTTTAAACAATGATTCTAATGTTTATAGGAAGAAATTTTGGAAAAATAACATTAAAATGTTTACTCATATATTTTCAATAATGACAATGTCTTATCTGTCAATGACCATTCAAGGACAAAAGTATTATTCTCATACTGCAATCCTTTATCAGATGGCCAATACCATTCAAACCTTTAATTAAATGTAAAATGTCTGTACTTTCTCAACTCCAGTATTGTGCATTCAACATATCCAGTAAGTGTCATTTTAGTGAAATGAATAATTGCATTGTATCAAAAGTCAGTGCCTTCTAAACACCTTTTTTCACAAGGAATATATATACTATTTAACTTTCTTTCTGGTTGAAACAATGAACACCCTCTAAATTGTGTTCAAGAATGCAGAAAACCTATGTATCATTTAAACGGATAGTATTCGCTGTTTTGTTGATATTTTTTATTTTGCTCGAAATGATAAATTAAGATTTAAAACAAATTAATACTACATATTCAAGACAATATAAAAGTCGATACAAGTTGGAAAGTAATAAAAAAAAACAATAAAAACGAGCTCGTTATCATTTTTGGCTTCCCGGACAAAAATTCGGCAAGTCATTTGAATATTCCGTGACCTTTCGCATGACCCTACTCGTAAAGTCCATTGCGCATACCATTTTCGGCTGGGGATGAAAATATGGCTGATGCGGCCTGCGCCGGTAAACGAGGTAGAAAACGGATTTTAACAGACTCTGGACGAAAGAGGAAGAAAAGCGAAAGAAATGCTGAAATTAACAAATCCTGAATATATCTCGGTAGTGAATTCCAGCGCTGGAATAGTTTAAGAACTGCACTGAAACTTCAAACGCACGCTGAAGTAGCCAAAATCTTGCTTGATAGGTAGGCCTAGATCAAATTTTTATTTGGTATGTAAAAACTGTTTTGTGTAGGGAAATTATGTATTTCAGAATTGTTTATCAAAGTCTAGTAATCATTATGGCGCATGTTTTTTTTTTTGATATAGCAAATTTGAAACAAAAAAAAACGTGCATTATTCCCACAGTTTTTAAGGCAACCGGTGCCGTGGGGCCTCCAATGGGGTTTAAAAAAAATTGTATGTAGGTTTTTGTTTTTAAAGATCATAAAAGTATTATGTATGTTTATTGTTGTTAAAAAAATATGAAAGTAATTTTAATCCTAAGAATATTGTAATATAAGTATAATATTTATATTTTTATCACAATAGGTATGAGCAGATAGAGACATCTCACGCCAAAAATGGGAACGGCTTTGTAACCCCTAAAGTCAAGAGGCACACCTTGACCTCAACACCAGGACCATGTGTTTCAACTCCTGCAGACTGTCAGATATCGGAAATTTCAGAAGTTTCGTCAGCAGAGCCATGTGATAGGTATGAAATAACTCATAACCACAAGTGACTGTAAGTTTTGAACATTTAAAGTATTTTCAATAAGATTTTCAATATAAAGAAATACATTGGAGGAAACCATTTCTTTAAAATTTTACTCTCACAAGTCACAAACTGTAGCTGAAGCCTTAGATGCAATAATATAGCCCTCTCCAATTTTTTTAATCTGATATATTTCTGGAGAGCCCGGCTAGAATTCCACAACATCTCCATAATGGTGCAAATATATTTTTTAAGTACAAGAGACTGTAGGCAAAGTTGTGATGTTTACCTGCGCAAAAAATAACCTATACACAAAACTTGTCTATTACGAACACAGATCTTGCGAGTTCATTGATATAGGGAAGTCATCTGGGATCCCCAGCCTATATATAAATTGAACGAATTCCTTATACGTATATAACGAATTACTGATAGAGCGAAGTAATTTCAAAGGTCCCACTGACTTTGTTATAACCGAGTTCTACTGTATATAAATTGTTCTGTAAATTTTTGGATTGTTTTGTGTCATGCATTACTATGTTCTAGGAGTTCAGGTAAGAAATATTTTAAAATAAAAGAGCAATTTACTGATAATTTGACCCGAAATCTGAGCAGGAGTGAATAACTCCTTCACTTGCACCATTACGGAGATTCTAAGGATTTACATTAGCATCCAATTGTACACCAAAATAATTGACTGTTATTTAATCTTACCTTGCACATTATTAGGATCTTTATTAATATTAAATTACCTTGATGTAGATTTTAGATTTTATAAATATTTCAGTGATTGAGAAATTTCTGGTGTTGAAACATTGTCCAAGAAGAAGAGGATGACAAAAGGAACAAAGTCCAACAGTTTTTTAAATCCTTTTGAGTAAGTTTTTTTATCATTGCTCAATGTTAAAATTGAAAATGATTAAGGTTACTAGAGTCCTGCATTAAAAAGTGAAATGTTAAAGGACATGACATAACTACTTTGTACTGTATCTATGTTACACTCTCAGTTTTACACAGTCCCTGTCTCAAGATGTAAATATGTTGAAACTTCTATTTGTAAGCAACATGGATTTTTAGCCACGTGTCTAAGGGCAAGTGCATGGTCAAAATTCACTTGTCCTTCCTGTATATTTACTTGACCCTCCATAAACTATCACATGTATCATATTTAAATATACAATGTATTTAAAAAATGCATCTTGTTGAAATTACAATATACCCTTTCAACTCGTCGCATAACGCATGTATAAAATCTAATATATTGGTAAAGAGGTAGGGAATTTATTGTCAAATCAGAGTCTCTGACTTTATACTTAAAGTACCGGTAATATTTTACATGTATAGACAATGGTACATTAATTAAGATATAGTCAACTACAAGAGCTTTTGTTATTTGCAGACTTTCAGTCATAGACATATCAGAGACCGAGACTTGTGACTCAGAAAATGACACATCAGATGAGGATTATGAACCCAGCTTTAGAATAACACTAAGGTAATTACTTAAACTAATTTTAATAAAAAATTTTTGATTATTTACATCTTGTAGCACTTCAGATTTTCATTCAATCTTGTATTATTAGATGTAAGTTCACAAATAGTAGAACTCATATAAAATATACTTTTAGACCAAGCACTACAGAATTTGAGAGGGCAACAAATTTTGATCATATTCCTGATGAAGGTGATAGTGACGAAGATGAAATCATGGATGATGATACAAATCTGGACTCTGGCCTTATCAGAATCACAAATCAGAATTACAAAAACCTCACATCAGACCAGCCTTTCTTGGTGTACCAGCAATGTCTAATGCAACTGGTATCTCTTGTCAGTATGAAAAGTAAATGCAGCAAGTGTGCAGCAGATGTAACTGTGGACAAGAATATTATTGGCTCTGCATTACATTTAAAGTGGGTCAGTCAATTCTAATGTAATCATTACACTATATCAATTAAGTTGTTATAAAAACAAACTGTGTTGGAAATTGGCATTTGTGAATTTTTTTTTTTATTTTTTGTTAAAATGGACATGTTTTGAAACGGTGGTGTTCTCAGCCCATTCTTAACAGGAGAATGCATAGTGGTGACCTTTTGTTAGCTTCATCAATTATACTTTCTGGAAATAACTTTCGCAAAGTAGAATTTCTCTTCAGATGTTTACGTCTTCCAATATTTAGCAATACAACTTTCCACAAGATACAAAGAACTTATCTTCTTCCAACTATCGATAATTTCTGGTTCGAACGACAGAGGGACATAATCAATACTTTCCTTGGCCAGGATTTGGTTATACTTGGTAAATATAAAATTTAGTTATTTAATCTATAAAATCATTCACAAAGAAAAATATATTTATACCATGTGTTTATAATCTGTTTATTTTATTTTTTTTATTTTTTGTTATCAAAATTATTGTTACCTTTAGAATTATATGATATACATGAAGTTGAAAATTTCAAATCCATTTGGGATTATTTAAGTGAGGCCCAGAGATGCATATGGTATTTCTTCTTAATAACAGGCGATGGTCGAATGGACAGTCCTGGGCATTCAGCTCAGTACTGTTCCTACACTTTTATGGAGTAAACCTCAAAGAAAGTGTTATGTATTACAACCATGGATAAAAGAATGACCAATTTGAAGAGCACAAATTTGAAGAAAGCCTGTTTCTTGAAGGGCTTGCAGTTTTTACTGGACAGTGGACTATCCATAGCAGAAATTGTCACTGATGCTCACACACAAATTGCTGCCTTGATGAGTAAGCATGCTTTTTTGGTTTTCATAAATGAAATATTAATAATAAGGATATAATTGCTTATATTTAAATACAATTGTAACTGGATTTTAATATTTGTAGGAAATAATTATCCAAATTTAAAACACTCCTTTGACATCTGGCACGGGACAAAAAATCTTGGAAAGAAAATAATGGCAGTGAGTATGATAAAATTTCTCTTTATTTTTTTCTTACTTGTTCACTTGAGCTGAAAGCTAAAGTGAGCTTCTCTGGTCACATGTTGTCCACCATTCATCTGTCTTTGTCAGTCTGTAAAGTTCTCACATTTTCAACTTCTTCTCAAGAACCACTGGGCCAATTTTAACTTAAGTTAGTAACAAGCATCCTTGGGTAAAGGGAAGTTTAAATTATTGGAAGGAATGGCCATGCCCATTTACAAGAAGAGATAATCAAGAAAAGGCAACATTATGGTGGGTCATTAAAAAATCTTTTCAAGAACCACTAAGCCAGAAAAGCTGAAAATTATGTGGAAGCATCCTTGTGAGCATAGATTATAATTTTTAAAATCATGTCCCACGGGAGTAGGGTGGGACCAAAGTAGATATTACAAGGCAGAAATCTAATAAAGAACAGCAAGGCCATAGTTACTTAGAGTTGAGGCACATGGTCATATTGTTTAATTTTGTTAATATTGTGAACCATTTGTCAATTTTCAGTCACTATGTTGATTAAAATTTAGATCTTATAAATGCACAGTTGTCTATGGACGCAGCTGATATTGAGCATAATATTTTGAAGATAGGACATGAGTCTGACAAGAAGGATCTGATGGCTTGGGCAAAGGACATAATGAACCATTTCTGGTACACTGCAAGCATCAGTGATACATATGAGGACTTTGTTGTGAGTTTAATTTTATCTATCTTTTTGTAACATTTTGTTCCTATGCAATATATTCAAAAAAAAAATAAGATATATACAATGAAACTTTATATCTCAACTCCTTTTAATGGCCTAAAGAGGGCCTATTGATGATAAGGTCAAAAGGTCAGAGAACAAGTTCAGAAATTATATATATTGCATACATAATTGAAGTTCTGTGTAACCTTTTACAATGAATTTCAATAATCTAAAAAGACCCATATTAAAACCTAACTTTAAAGGCCAAAAGCTGAAAAGTCAGGACCGATTTTTTAAAATATAAATTGTCCATCTGCAATTTTTTATATTTTTTTCATCCTCTCTTTTTTCTTTTAGTGAAGGACACCAGATCTCTGATTTAGCTTATTAATTGTTTTAAAGTGTCTTGTCTTGATCAAGTTGTACATATCAGGGAGTGATTTCATAATACTTTAATTTAAGGGAGTTTGGTTTGGAATTCTCCACCATGTTTGTGATGAACACCAATGGATCCTTCCATATAGTGAAAATGCATAAAATTGCTGCAACCATGGTCCACTGACAGAAGAGAGGACCAAGGGATGGCTCAAGAAAGGCTCGCCAGCTCACGAGGCATTGAGATATGTTGTCATGGACAAACGGAGATTGAATCAAGTTCACTACTACTTGAACTGCAGGTTTTTAAATTTTATGGATTTCTTCAGTAGAACAATTTCATACATTTTTTTTGGTCTCTAGAACTTCTTAGATTTTCAGAAGAAAAATTAATTTTAATTCTTTTCGGCTTTTAAATATATGTTGTTTCCCCTACAGAAGCACAGCTGAACTAGAGAACTTCCAAAATCTGATCTTGGTGTATGCCTCGAAGAGGATTTCATACAATCCACCTACCTATCGCTCAAGAAACCATCTAGCTGCTCTGGACCACAACGGTCACATAGACAGGGAAACAAAAATAAACAAAGATGGAAGTATAAGGTATACACTCAAAATGAAAAAAGACTACATATAGAAATTTCATTTTATTTAAATGCTTATATGAGGTTATCCCAAAATTCCTGTGACAAATGTTGTTTTGTGGTAACCTTATCTAATAAATTTATGAATTTTACACAAAACCATTAAAACAAAGGAAATAAATAATGTAATTAATGGTCTAATTACAAAGTGTGATTAAAGAATATAAGAGGTCTGAATTCCAAATTATTTAAAATACTGGTCATTTGTTTTAGAAAATGAAACATGCCAACAAATCTTCCAAACAAGACCAATGAATGCATGTGCTATTAAAACAAAAGTATTGGTGATTTGCATACAAAAGCTTTTTTTTTTGCCACAATAGAAATTACGGTTATATTACTGGTAAAGGTGGAACCATGATTTAGATTTTAGAGTTAGAATTGTATGAAAAATTAAAATTGTATGACTGATGGTTGTTGCCTACCGGGGGGTATTTGCTCACACAAATTTTAGAACAAACCTCATAATGTCCTCATATATTGAAAAAAAAAAAGATGCATACAAATGTATGTATTTTGTACAAGTTTCTCTTTACTTGATATCAATGATCTTGTACTCCTTTTTACTAGGTATCAAAGATCTTTCAACAAGAAGAGCGGCATATGGTCTGTTCATGAAGTTAAAATAGAAAAGTCTTTTCCATACATTCCAGCCTTGGTAGACAAAATTGTAGAGAGCAGACTGAATGATGATGAAGGGATGACAGGGAATGTCGTTTTGGATCCAGAGGACCATAGGAGAATTTCAAAAACTCTTGCTCCTATTCCACCACCTCCAACCCAACAACTGGTTTTAGAGAGGATATCAAGATTTCAACACCCAGACAAGACTTTGGATTATATATTGGACAATTAACTTCTTTAACCTTCTACCCAGACCAAACTTGCATGGATGATGCATCTAGGGATGGACACTACCAGACTTGCTTCAGATGCTGGATCTGACATACATTTTCATTCCCAAGTAACTAGAAGTCCTACCTGAAGCAAACTTGCATGGATGTTGTATCTAGGAATTATAAGTCCTACCCAGACCAAACTTGCATGGATGATGCATCTAGGGATGGACACAACCAGGCTTGCTCCGGATGCTGGGTCTGACCTACATTTTCCAGAAGAGGGACCAGGTTAAGGTTTTTGGAGCAGGACCATTCCCAAGTAACTATAAGCCCTACCCAGACCAAACTTGCATGAATGAATTGATGCATCAAGAGATGGACACTACTATACTTGCTTCGGATGCTGGATCTTACCTACATTTTCCAGATAAGTGACCAGGTTCAAGTTTTTGGTGCAGGTCCTACCCAGACGAAATTTGAATGAATGATGCATCTATGGATGGACACTACCAGATCTTCTTCGGATGCTGGATCTGACCTACTATTTCCAGATGAGTGACTAGGTTATTCCAAAATAACTATCAACCTAGACCAAATTTGCATGGATGATGCATCTAAGGATGAACAATCAAAACTTGGTTCGGATGCTGGATCTGACCTACATTTTCCAAACTAGTGACCAGGTTAAAATTTTTGGAACAGATCAATCCCAATAAACTTTAAGACCTATTTTTACAGAACTTGCTTGAATATTGTTGTCAGAATAGATACTTACTGTTATGAAAATATGATTTGAGATTTGCATTATATAGACTGATTACATTCGTTGTGGTGAGCTTTGTAATCTTTGATTACCTATGTTTTTTAATATGAACTTGCCCATAATACCCCCTGTTTGTTATGCACCCAGATTGATCCGGGGCATATATTGTTTTTGTCCTGGCTGTCTGTTTGTCTGTAAACTTTAACCTTTGCCATAACTTTTGAGCCATGAAAGATAAGTACTTCATATTTAGTATGTATACTCCATTGATTAAGTTCTATCAAATGGCACCAAGATCAATGACCTTGTGACCTTGACTTTGGCCTATATTAAAAAAAAGCTTTTTTGAACTTTGTTGCATAGTGTTTCACAAACACAATTTGTTTCTTTTTATTTTTCTTGAAATAATAAAATAAAGTGATATGGAATGTTGTTATTTTTTAATTATGCTAATCTACCATGCACAAAACCACGGTATTGTCCAAAAGGATCAGGGAACTTGTCCCTGATCCTCCACACACAGCAGCTGGGAATGATACGGCGATTACCAGCCCCCAACTTCCTATGCTGCCACAGAATAAACTGCCTGTAAGCAGCATGGCGATTTGCCCGGCACAAGTCCCCATCATTTGGCATGGCCAGGACATCCTGCCTGTATGTTCTTGCTACATGTAGTATTAACTCGTCCAGAACAACCAGATCAAAATCCTGGAATAAGTAAACAATTTGTGAAGTGGTAATCTGTAAGCATAAAGAAACGTTGCTTCAGAGAACTGTTAACATGCTGGAAAACTGTATTTACTTACTCTAATTCTTGAAAAACAATTCTCTGGTACTTGACCACAGCATAAGCGTTCATCTGATGTAGGCATGTCTCGACAATTGGAGCAAACACACCATTCCGGAGACCCATTCTCTGGAAGTGGGTGAAATCCACCCTGTTGTGCCCTGCTTCCTGCATCGAGTACATAAAGACAAAAGAGGGATGTCTTTCTACAAGTGTGCGAAGTAATCCCCTCAGATCGTCTTCAGGGAGGTTATCTATGCGTTCCTGTATAAAAAGATTAGCACTAAGTATAGTTCACAGAAAAATCTTAGATTTATATTACATGTATTACATAAGAAAATATTGTGAAAAAAAATCCTCTAAGAAAAAAATTGCATCTTTATTCAACAAAGAAATAACAGAATTGTAATTTTGTTTTTATCTTGGTCATATATTTTTGTAAGGGTTTGCAGGTGGACAGGTCTACAGTTTTCCTTATAATTAATTATAATGTTTACTAGTACACAGTATATTCATAAAAATCCTTTATATTCCTTGCCTGTATATTAGTTGTTCTTGCGGCATTATCGGCTCTGTTCCGTTGTCTCTGACCGCCTCTGCCCCGTGTCGGTCTCCTTCTACTACCTCTACCTCTGATCCCTCGGACTCTCCTTTCACTCTGACCCCGTCTTGCATAATAGTTAGGCGATGCACTTTGGTGCATCTCTTCTTCGGAAGTCTAAATAATTGTAATAAAATAGTTGTTATTTCTAGGCCTAATTATTGAGAGATACATTTGTCCATGATTTGGTAAAGGTTTTAAAATATTACGAAAGCCAAATATGACAACTGTCAGTCATTTTTGTTTTTACTAAATCTACAAACATTTCACCACTAATCACTTCTTCACCCTCTGCCACTTGCAAGAGTGTAATTTCACCATACAACAACAAATATCATGCTAGTCCTTAGTGTGCGCCGATGCATTACAACATTACAAGCAAGTACTTTGTATACTACAACTTTTCCTCTTCGGGAGCCTCGTGGCAGAAAGATGAAGAGTAGGATCAGTGTTTGCACTTGTTCTTTGATTTTTTGGTATAAAAGCGAAAAGGTAGCAACTATTATATATAAATTAGTGTATTTACATATGTTTCAGTCACATTTTAATTGAAATAATGATAAATCTTACCTCTGTTGCATCGGTATCCATAATTTACCGTGTTGTCATAAAGATCGGCAATCTCCGTCATCAGCAGCGGGAAATATCGCCGATGCATAATGAGGTGATTTAATTAGTTTATACGTCCGGTTTTTAGATAGTAAATAAACGACATTGGTCAAGTAAGGTCTAAAATAAGTGTTTAAATATTTATTTTTTTAAAGTGGGATTCAATTAATTTGAGTTTGTGATAACAAAAAACACGGTAATTTGAGCTTTACTATTGCTTTAAATATGATGAATAAACATTTACTGAAAATTTCAGCTAAGTGCGCCCATTACTTTTCGAGAAAAACGCTTTGTCCACGATTTTATGGAACAACCCTCGTAAATAATATAATTAAGATACAAAATGTAAATATAATTAAATTCATTCAAATTTAAACCGTGTTCATAGCTCTATACATTTCCTCTTAAACTGGCTAAAACTCACTATCCCTTTAAAAATCGTTTCTAATGAATCGCGTGACTGAACATACCTGATCAAGTATTCGAATTGAAAACTTTAAATATCTGAAATAATCATAAAGGATTATTTTTTTAAACATCAAAAAGCTGAAGGTTGTGTGTGAGAAAACGTATGCTTTTGATTCTTCTTTTTTAATAAAATGTATATTTTATTAGTAAAAATAACTGTTTTGACGATTGGGAATTTGCATTTGTATCTGATTCTCAGATTTTTTGCAGTATAACTACCCTAACTAGATTTTTTTTGTGCATGGATTAAATGCTAGTAATAATTAAATGGCTGACCACACTTGAATATAATAACATCTTTATTGTATCTACAAGCAGGCATCAGTGCGTTCCTTGAAACACTCTTGTTAAAATAAAATGATTATTTTATTGATTTTGATGGTCGTGTAATAGTTCATACTTGATGCTGTTCATCAAAACATTTAGATATAGGTTATTAAGATAGTCATGTAATATTTTATCCTTGATACCGTTTATTATATCATTTAGATATATTTTGAAATAATTTTATCTTTGATTACTGTAGGTGACAGTATGATGGACACAGGTAGGTATACTCGAGATCTGTCTGGTATGGACTTTTCCGCCCACGACAGAGATAACGACAGAGCTTATGGTGCAGGCTGTGCTCTTTGGTCTGGAGGAGGAGGGGGCTGGTGGTATAAAGACTGCGCAAACGCCAACCTCAACGGTCCCTGGTCCTCGCCAGACTGGTACGGCGCATGGGCACCGTCAATTAAGTATGGAAGTTATATAACGGAGACTGTCATGATGATAAAAAATCATTGAAGAACCTTACATGATGTGTTTATGACGTGTTACTAAATACTTTAACTTTTTTATTAAATTAAGACATTCAGTCGATCGTGGGGTGCTTACAAAGTCAAATCCATGATGATAAATAATGGCATTGTAATAGTAATACATAATAATAGGGTATAATGTACTATAAAGGTGCATCGATATAACATTACAAAATAATCGTATTGACCTCAAATAATTATGTAATAAATTTGTTACAAAGTTATTGCTAATGATCATTTTTTCTTATAATATTGTTGCTCCAATTCCAATTTGTAATGATCATTTTTATGTACTGTTCTTATGTCTTTTGTTTGATTAATCTTATATGAAAATTAAATGATTATTTATGAAAACTGTTTTTTTATGTGTACGATAAATTCTTAATCCATGATCAACTTTTTTGAAACACTGTGAAAGAAAAAAATATGAGTAGTTTGAACTGAATTCGTTGTAAACAGAATCTTTTAATATTTTCAGAAGATATTTTAAATCAGAACAGCTTCATTAATTTAAATATCTCTGTTTTTTTATGATTCTTTAAAAATTCGAGTACTATTCATTTAAAGTTTTTTTGTGAAACAAAATGATTAATTAAATTTTTTGTGAAACAAAATGATTAATAATTTCAAACACATAGAGTGTAATAAAAATAATACTTTCTACAAAATTGTACTATAGATGTAGTTGTAATAACAAAACAATTAAACAATATCTAGGTATTAAGAGTTCAGTCTTTTCATGAATATTGATAAAGGAAGTGCGTATACAGTAGGCCTATATAAAGAAACACATGTCCACGGGAAATCACAGACAACGAGGTATGTTGCATTTTGACAACAGTTATTAATGTAAGCTTAATATGCGTCATAACAGAGAAGATGGTTGATACTGAAATACATTAAAAGATAAAGTATCATTAAGTATCCACGTTAAAAGTGAGTAGTATCTCAAACGGTCTACCTTGTTTTCTTTACGCCACGTGTGTATATCAATCTAATAGTAACGACGGCGTCACGTGATGGATTTATTTAAAAATAGCCGTTTTTCCTTGCAGGATAATAAATAATTATAATTTGATAACTTTGAAACGCATTCAATTCTATTGGTGTAATTTACAGTAATTTCGTAATTTTTCTTGATAAACAAATTGTATCAATTTCCAATCGTATTTTAACTGGCGCAAGTTATAGCGTGTAAATTTTTAAGAAATGAATAAAATTTTGGAAGTTTCATAACATGCATAAGGTCATGATCTACGTTGTATCACAAAGTAATCCACCGTTGAAGTATGAAGCGTTGAAGTTCACATACCTCATGAATCTTCAAAAAGTAAATTTATTTGTAAAGGTTTCTGACTAGATGAAACAATAAAAGTATATTTGCTTATATGTCTTATATATTGAGGTATAAGGAATTTAAAAGACCATGTTTTTCTTTCCTGGTTACAATTGTATACACTGTAACTTTAAATAAAAGTGGTAAACCGCGTTTGAAAACTATCAAGGACTATATTTTCGTCGGAATGGTGGCGTATGTAAATATTTTTTTTTCTGTCTCTAAAAATTATAATAGAACAATGAATTTAGTTATAAATTTTACACAATAGAAGACTTGTAGAATTTTTCAAATGTAAGTTAGAATAATAATGAGGGAATAAACTTTCAGAATATATCAAAAAGACAACTTTATTATATGTGAAAATACGAAAAAGTTAAATATAGGAAGCATATGAAAATAACTAATATATCCTAAAAATAAAGAAAAACAGAGAAAATTCGGATTAGCCAATATCCAGTTGAGTTAAATTATTTATGTAAATTTAGTAATATCATGCTATAGACCCTATATAGTTATATGCTATTATGCAAAAAGAACAATCATTAAACTTTTGAAATAGAAGTAGGTATCACATGATTGGCAACGGTTATTTTTTTATTCTTAATGTCAAGGAAAAAGAGTATGATCTTGACCTGACCTTGCCTCTAATATAAAACGGTCAAATTTAATTTCACTGATACTTTCACTTACTTATATTGTCTTCTTGATTCTGTGAAAATTTCATTAATTTTTAAATATTAGAAATATGAGAAGAATCCCACCTTGAGGATGTATTCGTATGATACGCGGAAAAAAAACGCGCATTAAACTTTCCATATGCTTATTTTTTTCTGAAAGTGTAATATCCAAGGAATAATTTGAAGACAATAATAGTGTATGTTAATGCTCTTATAAGAGAGATTCAACCATTTGAACATAGGCTAAAATATGCAACTAGACCATAAATTACCTTATAAGACTTATAAATATAGTGAATTAAAACTTAATTTGGATTAAATTTACTTGAAAGTATTGCAAAGTTGATTTTTGAGCAAAATATGAGCAAATAAATACCAATTAGATAACTTGTACCCAAAAATGTTGTTCACACATGTAAAAATTAAGCACATCTTTTCCTATAAAATTTCTCGAAAAACCAAAGAAAAACATATTTCTACAATTAAACTTTTTAAGAAAAATGTTGTACAGTTTCTTAAGGTATTATGGTTCCTTTCGTAGCATGAAAAGGAGGGCTTAGTACACATATAAGAAATTTTGATATTTTTTATATCACCACCCCCTGTTTCTTTTTCAGCATTTCATGAATATTAATCAAGGCATTTAGATGTCAAAGCATGTGTTTTATTCACAAAATATTCAGAATGAATGCGATTTAACCACTCAGGGTTAAATCCGTTTATCAAAGTGCCATCGAGCTTTTAAATATTTCGGTATTAGGAGGTATCCTACCGGTCCTGGCCTTGTATTAGCGCCATCCTGTTTTCAGGGTATTAGCCAAACCCACGCACTAAAACCTGTGACGTCGAGCGCAAAAAATCAAGTTTCTTCAAAATTTCAACGAGCACCCCAAGTCAACGACAATGCCAAAAAGAAAGCGTGATTCGACGCCATTACCAAGCGCAATGATGGCGCCCAGACCAGTCAAGGAGATGGTCAAACTGAAACCAGTGGAAGCATGGGACAGCTGTCCTTTAACTTATCTAATGAGCAGTTGCAGCAGGTGTCAGAAACTGTAGCAAACATCCTAAGCAAGCAGAGCGAGACAAACCCCCAAATGCCCATAGAGCCACTGGAAACCCCCATGGCCACACGGGAACAGAGTCAAGGTACAGAACCCGTTTTGATAAATGACAATTATCTTGCATTAACCCCCTTCCCCGCAGTCACGCATTTTAACGCATATACCATTTCCTATTTCTAACGCAAAATCACGCATATACCGTTTCCCCGCAATCACGCATTTTCACGCACTTTAAAAAGTTCATTTAATCTTTAATTTAATACCAATTTCCTTCTATTTTTTAATTGCAAAAATCTCATAAAATAAGAACAGTTATTTTTGTATTAAAACATAACGTCATAATATTATTTACGCTAAACATTAGAGAAACGTGTACCACGCTAAAAGGTGCTTGCGGGGAAATGGTAAATTTCTACTTCCATGACGTGAACATTAAGTGTATGTTGCATAACAGTTCAGTAAGTTGTAAAGAGTTAACGACAAGCTACGACAATGATTTAGGCCATAAAGTTTCAAATAAATTAAAACTTAAAATTGTTAATGGCGAGTACATCAATTTGGGCTTGTTGGTTGAAAATTCATATGGGGCCGATCCAAACGATGAAACCAGCTATTTTTCTCACCCTGGCCCCCAAATCTAAAGCAAAGGTAATCAATGACATACAGGTGTGGACAGATGCCTTTCTCATTTACGCATCGATATATACCTCAGCCCATCCCGAAAGGAGAGCTCAGTTATTCAAATACATGTATATTCATACTATTAGGTTAGGGGCAAATAGAGTTAAGACTCTCGAGTGGCGTGATTACGACATCCAGTTCAGACTGAAGAAGGAGGCTAACCCATCTCTCTCATTTGCTGTTGTTGATCAGGAGCTATGGCTCTTGTATATGTACAGTCCCCCTAGCACCCAGACTTCCTCACTTCAGGCCCCCCTTCTAAAGTGTTATGAATTCAATTACAAGGGCATATGTAACAAACTTGTATGTCAATACAAGCACGAATGTATGATATGTTCACAAAACCATCCCTACATTAAACATAAGACATCCTCAGGCTCTAGTTTGAATTTTAGGTCAACTGGTCTGCAAGCAACATGGCGGCCTTAGCTACCCAGGAGACCCGCGGCACCAAGTTCAGCTATTAAAGCACCTTATACCTAATCAGCTAGACCTCAGTAATATTGCAGCAAGCCCGATTAACGTACCGAGATTAGGCGATTTATTACCAAATTACCCACTTGGCGTGGTAGCCTTAGAACTTTTGCAGGTTTTTATGCCCCCGTAAACGAAGTTTCGGGGGTATATAGTTTTTGTCGTGTCTGTCTGTCTGTCTGTCTCTCTGTCTGTCTGTCTCTCTGTCTCTCTGTTTGTCTGTTTGTCCGCAAAAACTTTAACCTTGCCCATAACTTTTGATTTAGTGGAGCTATGACTTTCATATTTCATATGTGTATTCCTTGTGACAAGACCTTTCTTTGGGTACCACCAAATTTGACCTTTTGACCTTGACCTTGGAGTTTGACCTACTTTTTAAGAAAAATTTTAAAATTTTACTTTGGCTTATCTTTTGAACATTAGACACCAGGACTTTTATACTTCACATATGTAATGTCTGTTAAAAGACCTTTCACTGGATACCAACAACCTTGACCCTTTGACCTTGACCTTGTAGATTTTCGTACTTGTGAAAAACTTTAACCTTGGCCATAACTTTTGAACAGTAAGGGATAGGGCTTTTATACTTCATATATGTAATCCTTGTGAAAAGACCCTTCATTGGATATGAAGATCCTCTACCCTTTGACCTTGACCTTTGAGATTGACCTACTTTAAAAAAGCAAACCTTGACCATAACTTTTAAAGACTTAGGGCTAGTTGCTTTCATACTTTACATATTTGATCCTTATGACAGGACCTCTCATTTGATAACAATAACTTCGACCCTTTGACCTTGACCTTGGAGTTTGACCTACTTTTTAAGAAATTGAACGTTAACCATAACTTCTGAACGGTTAGGGCTAGGGCTTTCATGCTCTACATAAGTATTTTATGTGGCAAGACCTTTCATTTGATACTAATTACATTGACCTTTTGACCTTGACCTTCGAGATTTTTGTACTTATTAAAAACCTTTAATATTAGCTTACTTTCAAATTTCACAATTGTTTTCCAGTGAGAATACCCTACTTTTGGTACCAATTAATTGAATTTGCATTTAAGAAAAGCTTAATCTTTGCTATGTTGCCATACGGGGGCATCAGTGTTTTACAAACACATCTTGTAACATATGGTTTTAGGTTGTGTTATGAAGGGCCTCTTGTGTCCACTGACTGTAATAATCAGGCGCGGATCCAGGTTTTGGAGTTAGGGGGGGCGCCAAAATTACCGTAGGCAAGGGGTCTGGGGGCCCGCCTTGAGGCCCCCAGTGGGTCCAGGGCAAAGCCCTGGTGGGGGCCCAGGGGGCGAAACCGGGTGCGCCCCCCCCCCTTCAATCCGCCACTGATAATCTTAAATCCATGTCTGGGTTACAGTATGAAGCTATTCAGTTTGTCATTAATGAAATTATGTTAGGCAGAGTTGCAGGTCCATT
>PRKT01001721.1:26810-56122 GCA_003671525.1 Saccostrea glomerata | reverse complement strand
GCTTTAGAATATCGTGCAATATGATATACAAAAAATTTCATGAAATCTCGCGCATGCACGTGTGCTTCAACCTGATTGGCTGAAAATTTAAATAGCTATATCTCCTTTGTGTTTTGACGAAATGCTTTGAAATTTAAAACATATTCATGCATTGGGATATCCTACAATATGATTTTAAAAAACTCATGAAATCACGTGCATGCACGTGTGCAGCAATCTGATTGGCTAAAACTTGAAATGGCTATAATTCCCTTGGTTTTCAACCAAAGAGGATGAGATTTAGAACATAGATAGATATAAGGGCCTCCTACAAGAAGGTATGGTCATCATGCACGTGCACGCACGTGCGTGCATTTGGAACGGATGAAATAAAAAATACACTTGAATGAGTGATTTTAATACTTTTGGACTAAATGGTTTAATAAATGGTATATTTAAATATATTGAAAAGTGTAGACAAGATGATATGATCATTGCGCACGTGCATTCACATGCGCACGCCTGCAATGTTAAAATTTGAATATAATTGGTATCCCTCTGGGAAAACGTTAAAGGCAAAAATGCACAGATGTTGTCTTCTTTAATAAGGCTTATATGGAATATGGCACCAAAAGAGAGTTTGGGAGCGTTTGGGGAACATCTGTAACGGTTCCCGTTACAATTAGCACTTGTTTTTATTATTTTGAAAAAGCTACAATTCTCTACCAAGCAAGGGAATTTTGCGAGAAATGAAAAAAAAAAACTGAAAGTGATACTAGCAACTTAAACATTTTGATCCTAATATTAATAGGCAAAAGCATGAAATAAAAACATTTGGAATATTAACATGCCATCTCTCTCTCTCTCCCTCTCCTTCCCTTTCTCTCCCTCTCTCTCTCTCTCTCTCTCTGAAAAAACCAATCTGTAATAAAATAAATTGTGTATTTTGAAAAAAAAAAAAATTTGGAATAAATATTTGTCATCGGCTGCTGGAAGGTGAGGATTCTGAAAAATAATCCACGAGCGATTATACTTATCCGACATAATTGTCAACATGTATTGAATATGTAAACATATATTAAATGACTCTTTTACGTACATGTATGTAAGTATTTACACGGACTTAAATAAAAATGGAGAAAACCTTTCAAGTGAGAAACAAGTAGAGTACTCAGCTGAATACTAAAACAATTATAATTTCCGAAAATTAAGGTTTTTAGAACTTTTTAATCGAAGTGAAAGAATACCTATTATGTTATTCAGTCTATTTTCCTTCTTTTCTTCATTCTAAATGGTTGATTGTATTTCCTGTAACGTAAAGCATGTAATAACAATGATTAAATATACATAGATTAGAAAAGCACTCAGTTAGCCCAACCTGTACATGTATCATATTAACCCATTCTTTGTCCGTTATGCAGCGTTAAATTTATTTTATTTGGAGTCTAAATTGTGTGCAATTAACTGAAACAAAAATATCACTTTTCAAATTTCGAAGAAAAAGTACCTTCGATTTTAATCTCTTTTAAAATCATTTCTGGGAATTTGCAAGAGTACTTCCTTTTGTAATATTAATCTTAATTAGTCGCAAGAGGAATACAGTTTTTCCTCAATACAATTAGTATACAAAACATACAAAAAAATCCACACATTTGGGACCGTTTTATCAATTTTTTTTTTATGTTTCTGTATTAACAAATGAGTTGCACTCAAAAGTTTAATTTAAAAACAGCTTTCTTCCTGCTTATCCATGAAAGCAAAAATGATGCTACGTCACTGCAACGCTCTCAGAAACGGAAATATCTATTTATGGGGAGGGGGTTGTCATGGGCCAACTTATGAGAGACCCGTGTTTCCCGGGTATAGGGGATTGCAGGTTGTTGGTATCTTTTGTTTGTTTGTTTGTTTTTTGCTTACTTTATTAACATTAATTCCCGTGGAAAATGACTAAAATTACTTTTCATGGACCAATGCATTGATTTTACATGTTCCGTATATCCTTTACATACAGGGAATACCTGTAAATTGTATTGTAAATAAGATTCTTTTTGTCTATTGTGAGAATCATATGTATAACACGTTCAATTATCAGAAAAGTAAAGACACAAGGAAGCTATGATTTTTATTATTTTTAAAAGGCTACAATTCTCTACCAAGCAAAGGAATTTTGCGAGAAATGAAAAAAAAAACGGAAAGTGATTCTAGCAACTTAAACATTTTGATCCTAATATTAATAGGCAAAAGCATGAAATAAAAACATTTGGAATATTAACATGCCATCTCTCTCTCTCTCCCTCTCCTTCCCTCTCCCTTTCTCTCTCTCTCTTTCTGAAAAACCAATCTGTAATATAATAAATTGTGTATTTTGAAAAAAAAAACAAACAAAAAAACATTTGGAATAAATATTTGTCATTGGCTGCTGGAAGGTGAGGATTCTGAAAAATAATCCACGAGCGATTATACTTATCCGACATAATTGTCAACATGTATTGAATATGTAAACATATATTTAAATGACTCTTATACGTATGTAAGTATTTACACGGACTATCAAAAAAGGAGAAAGCCTTTCAAGTGAGAAACAAGTAGAGTACTCAGCTGAATACTAAAACAATTATAATTTCCGAAAATTAAGGTTTTTAGAACTTTTTAATCGAATTGAAAGATACCTATTATGTTATTCAGTCTTAACTGAAAGTTCGATTTATAACCCACACACCCACCCCCACCCCCCAACAAAACTTTTGAATCAAAACATTTGCTGATAATTCATTTTCAGTCTTATCAAATATTATTTTACATGTCTTATTAAAACAAAAATATTTGTGTAAGGCATATATAAATGATAAGAACTCATTAGCTCAAAGGGAGTGGGGGAGGGGGGGTGTTTACATTTAAATCTTAAGTATTCCTCTGTCATCAAGCAGGATATAAATGAATTTATCACAGAAAACAATCAGTTTTCATGTACCCATTATCTGTTTTTAGCTCACCTAAGCCGAAAGCGAGTTTTTTGTTCTTGCACCTTACATACCATATTCTTGAGAATTGAACTTTTTTTTTGGTGCCGGGGATACATCGATTTTCTTTTCATCAGTGCATTTTTTTTTCACTAGATCTGATGTAGAATTTGTTTTAAAATTTATCTAAGAGAAATAGGTATCTATTTTATTTAAACCATATAACTACTGCAATAAAATGAAATCAAATGTCAGAGAGAAAACACGGTTTATTTCTTATTCTCCACGTTCCTCTGCTGGACTTTTAACAATTCTCATCAACTAAAGAGGAGACACCGTGGATGATTACATTGTAAGTAATATTGATAATAAATAAATTCAAAAAAGCAAAAGCAAAACAACGATGACGTATTTTAATAAATCAACAACTTAATTTCTTAAATATATATTTAATATATTTATTGTGCCCTAGCGAGTAAATTAGAATTTTCAGATTACGCTTACTACACGTTAAACGTATGACGTGGCGTCAACATTCTTCGTAAAATCTCGACTTTCTGCTATAAAAGGTACAGTATTGAGCGTTATTTTTCTAATGCATACTTTTGAGTCAAGTATATAAATTATATACCATTTAATTCAAAAAATTCTAAGTTCTTTAAAATGTTTTGAACGGATCAGATCTGACAACCGGCATTTTTTGGCCAATACTGTACTTTGTTCTTTATTTTGACCAATCAATTATTGACGTAGGTAACGTAAGGAAAATTATATATATTTCTCTCTCCATGACTGGAGAACCCACAGTACATATTACAATATATCATACGAGGGGTGATGAAAAAGTTCGAGAAGTAATTGAATAACTTCCATAAAAGAAACAATATTTGATTTAAGGTAATTCCATCCTCCTATGATGTCATAGGTTTTTGCAAAAACTGTAATTAGTTAAGATTCATTCCTAATAGAGCAATATTTTTTGGGAGAATGCTTTACAATAGGTGTAATGATAAATATTGTTTAGTTAAAGAATTTTAATGATGCATATTTTCTTTATTAAATCAATTATCTTTAAAAAAATATTGAAAGGGACAATAATTCCTTATGAGGTCTCTTCATTCAAGCTTTTGCTATATTGTACTTTTTAATGTTAATTTCCCTGGTATTCATAATTCAAAAGTATCTTATAAGAAGGGAGTATTTGGGAACACTCAGCATCTGAATTGTGCATTTTAACCAGTCTTTACGCATTTTCCATAATACTGTTTACAAAAAAAATGTGCATTTTTTTATGCTGACTTATAATTCTGTTTATTTATCTTCTGTATCTTAAATACTTTGGTGACCTTTAAATTTATCGGCAATATATGGAAAATTCCAAGTATATTACATGAAATTAAATGCAGTTTTGTACTTTGAACCAATAAAACCGTGAGGGTGGAGACACCTTTATGGAGAGGGCTTATATAGGCTATGCCTGCTGCCCAATCCATTTATGTTTTTGCATAATAAAATATGTTCAAATCAAATCAAACCTTAAGTGTTGCTAATATTTTAAATTAGTCCTCACAAATTTTAATGCACATATGTCACTGTTCTGCGCAAGTCACGTTATACAGGCAGTCAAGAGACCCCTTCGTAGCGTTCTGTCACAAATGCGGAAAGATTTTTCTGAGTTTTATATTTTTTTTCTTCATGTACGTTAATTTCTATAACAAAAACAATTTATTTGTCAGAAATGTTCAAATCTCGGCCACAGAATGGGCGATAAGAATATACTTTCCAATAATAAGCATAGCGACCATAAAAACCCAAATCCTCCGCAGCACTGTTAAGGCCTACTATGAGAAATTAACGGAAAATAGACGTGCAAAAAAGGGGATTTTTTTAAAACTGAATTTTTTTTAATTAAGCTGTTTAATTATCACAGAACATAAATACTTATGAAAACTAGAGATACTGTGAGCAAAGCAATGTCCTCCTCATTGTCTTTTGTGTCCTCCTCATTGTCTTTTGTGTCCTCCTTATTGTCTTTTGTGTCCTCCTCATCGTGTTTTGTGTCCTTTTTATTTTTAAGTCCTCCTCATTGTCTTTTGTGTCCTCCGTATTGTTTTTTTGTGTCCTCCTCATTGTCTTTTGTGTCCTCCTTATTGTTTTTTGTGTCCTCCTCATTGTGTTTTGTGTCCTCCTTATTGCTTTTTGTGTCCTCCTCATTGTCTTTTGTGTCCTCCGTATTGTTTTTTGTGTCCTCCTCATTGTGTTTTGTGCCCTCCTTGTTGTCTTTTGTGCCCTCGTTGTTGTCTTTTGTGCCCTCCTTATTGTCTTTTGTGTTCTCCTTATTGCTTTTTGTGTCCTCCTCATTGTCTTTTGTGTCCTCCTTATTGTCTTTTGTGCCCTCCTTATTGTCTTTTGTGCCCTCCTTATTGTCTTTTGTGTCTTCCTCATTGTATTTCTGTTTTCTTTTCTTTCTTTTGCAGCCATGGTATATGTATGTTATATTTCTGGGAAAAAAGGTTAATTTCAATGTGTAAAACAAATTGGGATGATAAAATATATTTTTTTCAGTTCCCTTATTAAAAAAATTTCTTTTTACTCAGCTTATTTCTTTAATCATTTTGACAATTAATTGTTTATTGTGTACATTCTTAATTTCAAATTTTTGTACATTTGTTTTTTTCTTCTTCTCCATACTAGTAAGTAGGCCTAGTATCCGAGATCAATTCGTGTTACTCAGCAATCGACCGGGCTATTCAATATGACTCAAAAATGTGACTGAAGATTACTGGTACATGTATTTCCAGTTAGATCTATAAGAATTACTGCACAGTAAATATACTTTAAAAGTACACGAATTGTATGTTTCACATTTGCATTATTATCCATACACGAATGTTGTTACACGTTGAAGTTTTTGTATACACATGTACATAGGTTACAAACCTAACTATTGTAGATATTATATTTGATTCTTCACGCTTACATTTAGAAAGGTGCTATCATATAGCGCATTAAATCTTATTTTTAGGTAATTAACTTCCTAGCATGCTTTATAGAGGAGTCTTTTGTTTGCTATTTCCACTCAAATCACGGTTTGGCATTGAGGTTTATTTAAAGAGCAAAAGTATTACATTGAAATACCGGTACTAGTAACTTGAAATTAATTGTGCCATGTTTGTTGTATTTTAGAAATATAATGTCCATCCTTTTACAATTTTCAAAGAAATTACAATTTATGGGAAGTACGATAAAGGAAATTGTAAAAGTTAAATCAAAGGGATAAAAAGGGGAGGAAAAAGAAAAGGGCGTTATCATGAGAAGAAGATTTCTCCTCCCCAGCCCTATACCCATTTCAAATGACAATGTCAAATTTACCTCTCTATGGTAGCGAATGGAAACACGTCAAAATCAATAAAATGAAACATCGTGGGCGATGTTTCCTAGAAGTTTTATCCCTAAGCCAGATTGCATTTATGATTCCAGTTACTAAAAATGCAGCAACAACAACAGATACCGTCAAAATGCACTCAAACGTCATTCCATCGTCGTAATAGTCTTTGGCCGTCAATATGTCCGTAATGACATCAAAGACAAATAATCCCACAGACAAGACGCTGCCAATACAAGCAATGCAAGAAAATAGATATAACTGAATTTAAAAGCTGACTGAAGAGTCGGCAGCCTCCGAATGTCCGACCAAATTGCTGGTGCCTTCGGAAGCACTTGGATTCTCGGTCGTAGATTCTCCGGTTTGTAATTGGACTTGGGGTCCGTTCCTGACCGGTTTTAGACACACTTCTTCATCATCCACATTAGATTGGTCAGCTAATACTCTTATCAATTTCACTTAAGACGTTATGTTGTCAAGGTTCTCCATTTCGTTATAATGGTTTGAGCTGAAAAATTCTCTCCCACGTTTTACATTCTCAGAACTGTTCCATTAGTTCCAGGAAAAATAGTACTGAACACACAAGTCCTGTTTCTAGATCAATCGTGTCAATACACAATGAAGCGTACATGTATATGTAAGTTCTGTCATTTCATAATTTTTCTTTTCCAAAGTTGGAGAGGATCATAACTGAAATTTTTCTTTCATTCATGAAAAAGAATATAAGCCACTGAAATGAATAAACCCCCCCCCCCCTAAAAAAAACATACTGGTGGGGATAAACTGTATAACAGGATTTTTAACTTAAATGTTTTGGTAATTCTGAATATACAAAGTATATCCATTATCCAGCCTGACAGGATTCCATTTACAGAGGATATTGAGATGAAAACTAAACTTATCACATACATTTACTGTCAGGTATATTTAAAAATAAATTCATCACATCTTAAATTTTAACTTTTACAACATCATAATCCAAACATTCAATGCATGCATGTCTCAATATTAAACATATGTAAAAATATAAAAACAACAACAACAACAAAAAAAACAGTTAAACACTTGTGGAATGGTAACTTGATAAACTACTTAAAAAGAAATAATTCAAGGCAAAAACAAGATGGCAACAGATGAAAACTACGACAGTCGTTTTTCTTCCAAAGAAGTCAATAAGTATGGCGGTTATGCTAGCACCTCTCTCTTCACTGGCCTTGTTAGGAGCACATGACATTATGTACGTCATTAGTGACCACATGATGACGCCATAGGACCACATAATTGACATTCGACGTAGGGAAGCTGGAAAGTATTTTATATCACATATTATTCAATGTTGAATTTTATATGTTACAAGCAGGGACCTGTGTACTAACTTATTACTTATTATAATTATAGGACTCTTGTCACATGTACAAGTAATATCTACAACTATATATAGGAAAGGAAGTGGAACATGAAATATTAAAAGGGCATATCACTTAAGCAATAGTGCAACAATATTAATCTCTGTTGAGACTATAGGAACTCTTTTATTTGAGGAGGTAAACAATTTCGTCATGGGAGCCATTTTTCGAACTGGAGATTTCAGTGAATATTTTTATGTTGGGATTTACATGCCTAAACGGTAAGCTATGAAGAAGTAAAAGTGACAGAGAGTCAAATAAACAACTAAATGACTTAATTGAAGCGAACGGCAGTGTGGTCTATGTGAAAAATTCTTGCTATAGTCGGCCGAAGGGCCTAATTTCCAGACGTGAATTATTAATGGTCGTCCAGAGATTCTGCGATGGCGTCAGTTCAAATATCTAGCACAGCAGAATCTCAACAGAGATTAAAACAATATATTATTTTAATTTAGAGTTGTCTTTCTTTGTGCAGTTTATATTAGTTAGATCTGACAATTTTTATGCAATTTTTAGGATTAATAAAAAAAAACTGGTAAGCTAGTATTCAGTGTATTATTATGCATGTAATAATACATTATATTATATGACTGAATAATTCCTATCATTCTGATTGGCTGAGATCCAACAAAGTAAAAATAATACTGATTTATTTATTTATTATTAATAACATTTTAAATTAATACAACAGGTCAGGTTTATTTCCATTCTAACTCTGCTTCTCTCTTTGTAATTGGTAAGGACGTTAACAAATGCCAACAAGTAATGAGTTGTATCATTTAATCATTGAATCATAGAATAAAACAATTATTGCTATTTTTTCAGTCAACATGATGATTTAGCCACCTTCAAAGTACAATTTTCACCTCGATCTCTGGGCTCGGTGAATATTGTACTCCTCCATTGCTAAACCATTGTATTGACCTTAAAACAGCAATAATTGTATAATATATTGCCTTACTAGGTTTTCAAAATTGCATTAAATATCCAGAGTTCTAATTCAAATCTCTTTGTGTCAGCAAAATAATGTAATAGTTCATGTAAAGTTCATCTGACTTCTCTGATTACAAATAACATTACAAATATGACTTTTCTATGGAAATGTTAACATTCTCAAATGTGTATCCTATTTAAAATATAAAGAATCTAGCTGTTAAAAAAAAAATTCTCAATCCTCTCTTCCAACCTCTTTTCTGAAAGAATAAAAGGCAATGAAAAAAAGGAAAATCAAAACTTATAACTGTTATCCTCGTATATTTTAATAAATCAAAACAAAATAAACTGAAAGATGTGTATCGTTTTAAACTTTTATCAGGATTGCTTCAGTGGTATAAATTACCACATATGATGTAACTGTAAAATCCCAGTGATTTTTTTTTACTTAAACATTTGCAAATGTATCTGTCCTACCAAATAGATATACTTTACCACTTACAAAGATATATGTCACTTTCCAATCTATTGGCAATGTAGTACGACCCTTGCAGAAAGAATTGTGTAATGGTCCCAATAAGTGCATCATACAACCTTAAGCCCCTTGCATCAATAAAGGTCTGCAAAAATGTGTCTTGGTCTGGGTGGATTTTCTTGCTAAACCATTTACTCACTATGTCCATATCCCTATAGAATAAACAAAAGGACACTTTCTGAAAAAGGATTGATAAAGTCTTTCTTCACTGTCAGAGGTACTTCATGTACTTGAAAAAAGATTTTAAAAAATGATATTCAAGTCAAAATACATTATAAGGACAAATAAAATGTCATGCATAATTATATTTTTTAATGCATTATACATGTAATAATTAAATAAAAAATTAGGGAGTCAAAAATTGCACCATCCCTTTTAATAGATGCACATGTATTAAAAACCATTGGACATGCAATTAATTTTGTAAATATCAACTTTCCAACTCTACATGTAGCAGTTCAAAGTACTTTTTTTAATTTTTGAATTAATTATATATTTCCTCCTATGTTAAAATTGTTTGTTAAGGCCAACATTTTTTTATTTACCGTTTTACGGGAGCGCCGACCCTAATTTGGGCTAAAATGAAATAAAAATAAAAGTCTCTTCTTCAAGTTTTATTTTTGTTTCTCCCGCCGATAACTTATATATAGTCATTGAAAAAATAAAAGAAACGTCAACAAAATTTCAACAAGCCTTTCAAAACGTGAATTGTCATTGGCTAAGGTAAATATATCCATCCAATCACAGTTGGCAAAACTAATGAGCATGGATGTGAAGCGTGGATAGCCACTGCACAGCATGAAAGCTAGCGGCAAAATGTCAGAATCGTGGGATACACCCAGTCATTTTGAAAATTGACTTGACATTTATTAGGAAAAAAGCATTAATTTTAGATTAACTTTTAATGAAAGATTGAATAAGATAGACGAAATAGTAATCTTGATCAAATGTTTGTGGCGGGCCACGTGGAAATTGAGGTTCCCTTGCTTTGAGAAGTTTTAAGTACGTATTATCTTTTACAGTTGTTTAAAAGCATTGAAATACCGCTTGAAGATTATTTTGAAACTTATTTTTAATACAATAATGTTTTCTTTTACTTGTAACAAGAGAACAGAACACTGTAAAAAGTGGCGTGACTGAGGAAATTCGAGTCACAACTTCTTCTCGTTAATATGTTAATCACACTTATTACAATTCAAAATGGAATTTTACTTGCTATGTAACAAGTAAATGCACATGAGGGTGGTTATAACAGCTCTTTCTTTGTAAAACAACCTTTTTACCATTAGGGAAAAACAAAAGCAAATGATACGTCCATACGTAAATATGACATTTTTTATTAAAAACTTGTGAATTAGAACAGGACCTATATACTAAGTTAGTATATAGGTCGCTGATTAGAACCAGTTTTTAGAAATATTCGAATTCTGCAGTAAACAGAGTAATTGTCATAGTCTATTTTACATGTATATACCTATGGTTTTACTTGTACATGCATTTTCTACAATTATGTACGTTGAAAGTTGTAGCATTGAGGCAATTTCAATATGTTTTCAAGAGATAGGATACATTTTATCCACCTATGTGTATATTAATTTGAATTGCATTGAAAAATATACATACTAGATTTTCTGTTAATTTCTCACTTGTGAAATAATTTAAACCAATCCACTAAAAGCCTCACTATATGCTTGCCATATGATAGCTACTCAAAAAATCCTAAAATCTTACTATTTTTTCAATACCCCAAAATTATGATAAAATTAATTTTGCATGCATTAATTTTTCAAATAACACCATTTTCCTACCAAATTTAGGCAATAAAACAATTTCATTCTTAATTTAAAAAATAAAAAAAATTGTAACGTTTGTTTATTTTATTTTTATATTTCTGACCGACTGCATGAATTTGTAGATTTTATTTTTATTTTTATTTCGACCCCCCGACTCAAATTTTTGAAAAAATTTCCCGTAAAACAATAAATAAAAAGATGTTGGCCTTACAGGCAGACACCAAAGCACTTGAAAAAGGAGAAACAATATTGATATAAATTTATATTGTCTAAAATAAGATGATTCTTAAAAAAGTAAAGTGAATTGAATTGATTTTTTTTTATGTACATGCACATAAGCCAAGATTATAATTCAGTCATCCACCCTCCTCTATCCTTTTTTAGCATAAATTTAACATGTGTGGTCACTGATGTATTTCCATGTGAAATATACACCATTGATAAAACATCATTTTCCCTGAGTGACTCTGACCTGAACAATTGAAGAGTTTGTTTTAGAAATAATCAGAGTAAATTAGACTACAGATAAATATCTTTTTGTCCCATTATGTTGAATCCCTTTCTTTCTTCCTTGGCAATCATATAGCAGCAGTCAATGGCACCCTCTCTCTCTGTCTTAAGAAGTCCATGAACCAAAAAAGTTGACAAAATCTTTATTGAAGTTAATTTAAGCCATTAAACTGCTCACAGTTGAAGAGCAACTACTTAACTTCTGACTCCTGGCCTTGCAGATTTTGCTCCCCCTTTTTTAAAGTTTTGTTAAATGTCATCTTACTTTATCCAATTTCTCTTTAAAATTCACAAATGTATAGAGGAATACTAAATTCTGTTATATCTTCTCAGTGTTACAGCTCAAGAAGTGATGAATACTTTTTCAACAGTAATCAATTTAAAATCTCTCCTTTGCATCTGGTTTCTATTGACAATTCAATGAATGGTTCATTCCAGATTTCCTAGGAAGAGAAAGCACCTTGCCCAGTATGCAGTATGTGGGAGCTGGTGCCCATTTAACAGAAGAACTAACAATTAATACCTAAACTGAATTCTGTGTATAGCCTTCTTTTTTATATTGATTTGAAAAAGGGTTTCAATTATTTTGAAAAAGATATGTACATGTATATGGTTGCAATTTCAAACAGAATCAATAATTTTGCATACAATTGACTAAAAAATTTTGAATGTAGATTGCTTCTTGAATGACACCATATAAACCAAGGTCCTGTGTTGCAATGGGTGCTATTTGGGATAAAAAGATCCTTTACTGCTCAAAGGCTATTAGTGCCAAGTACAAGATTAAATTTACATCCTCCATGCACCAGCAAGTGGTTGTATCTATAGTTCTGGGTGGGAAAAATTCTCCAACAGATGTTAAACAAACCAACAAAAAGGAAACACTTGTTACTTTATAAATCATTTGGCTTGTCAATGAATTGTTGCTTGATTGTGCCATAACTGAAAATTAATATTTGGTTGTGCCCCTCCCCCACCCAACCCCAAAACTAAAAATCCGTACAGTAAACAACTTGTAAATAGCTATCTCTGCTACTGATGACTACAGAAAAATGTTAAAAATTCAAGTACATTTTGTAAACAGTCTAATTCGCCTGTACTTACCTCGATAATCCCGGAATCAGAAATCTGATTAGAAGACATAAGAAATACCCGGGAGGAGATCTGGCTAATTTTCCCTTCTGAATCAACCAATATGTGCTCAGACAGCCTGTTATCAAACAGGCTGCCGTCGTAACAGACACCGTACTATTAAACTCCTGGTACATTTCTCTCTTGTGGTACTCAACAGCCAAGATAATGTCACAGCCAAACGAAACCAAGAATAAAATGATGGATATAAGCGATGCAACGTATCGCCATGTATTATTGAATTTATCTTTCTCATTTTCCGGTTTTTCAGCCACGTCCATTTTTTTTATCAATAAAACTACAGTCTTGATATCGGTAAGGCCTGTAGAAATATTCCTACATCTCTAAGGTTTGCAGGATATTGTTTACACGCAAAAGGATAAAACGTACCTTAGGTCCCCTGCTCAGTTCACGACTATCGGAGTTTACTCCGCTACAAAATGTAGTGCATACATTAAGTGAAAATAGAATAAATCGTAATACTGTGAAGCCTTTACAGTGTAAATCAAACAACTTTTTAAAAGGAATAACCATCTGATGGGTATTAGAAAAGATAGAGAGCGTGGAGGGTTTTGGCTGAGCAACATTAACTACAATTACGTTACAATTACTTTAGGTGACCTGCATCGTCTCAGGCCACGGCTCTCTCCTACCCGTGGCTGCTTGATCACAAAAAATGTCATAATCTTGACTATTCACGCCCCACTATTGTGACGTCATATTCAGTCAATGGCAAGTTCTGTTTCCATCGCAATCGAAATCAACAACTGACTCAGTATACAAGAAATATTTCCTATACTGCGATTGGATATTGAAAGGTCGCGATAAAGTTCATCATCCGACTATGCTTTACTCGCATTGGTCAATATTTTAATGAGCTACGAAGAATTCTCTCTTCGTTCAACCACGGCCAAATGGGAGAGGAGCGTACATTTTGGCCGTGGTTTGCGACGCTGGGTGACCTGTGGTCTCCCCTATGATTCTATTCCATGTAAGGTTAAAGTATCTATATAACACAGTGCCTAACCTCTGATCTCCTTACTAATAGTATGCGACTCAGAGTAAACGACGTCAAGTCTCCGAATTCGCAGATCTCTAACAAGTAGGGGGGGGGGGATGAAGATGTTTTCACTTACCACCCCCTACCTCTTAATTTCGCTCGGACTTTTCACCGATCCTTTAACATAATGGAATAATTATTTGTTAAAAAAATTATTTAATGTCTCCTTCTTCTTCCTTATGAGATCATGATTGAATAGGCGACCTCATCACGTTAACATTTTTAGTAAACCTCTGATTTTATTTATTTTACAAAGAAGATGTACCCCCTATATTTCGAAGTTTTGGGCTGCATCGAGTTCTCATCCCCTTTCCCTGGAATTAACACATCAAAGTCATGAACTACATTAAAAAAAAAGAAATAAAAATTTAAAAATGCACCAATTGTTATTTCTTTTAGGGATACATATACTGTATTTAAAGACAAGCAAGTTGACCAATCCTCCAAATTCCAATTACATACATTTAGAGAACTCGGAGTAATTGTGCACTTTTTTTCCAATTTTCAAAAACATAGTGTCGCAACTGTTTTTTGGAGAGGATTTAAAAAGTAATTCTACACATACCATGATTTTAAATTATTCCCTACTTACAACTTTCAGCCACATCGTAACAATGTACAACATAAGATTACCTTTGTCTCATTCATATACTATAATTTGTGAAGTATGAAATCCTTATTGATGTACAATATAAGACTTCCGCTTGTTCCCTAAATCTTTATGCTGATACCAGAGGTAACAAATAGTTAATAAGACCAGGTGTCATCTTCTGTTCTACATTATATGGGGATCAGAGGCCACCTTATATTGTACATCAGTAGGGGGACCAGAGGACACCTTAAATTGTAAATCAGTAGGGGGACCAGAGGATACCTTATATTGTACATCAGTAGGAGGACCAGAGGACACCTAATATTGTAAATCAGTAGGGGGACCAGTGTGTAACCTTATATAATACATCATTAGGTTGACCAGAAGTCACCTTATACTGTGCATCAGAAGGGGACATCAGTAGGGGGACCACAGGTCACCTTATACTCTACATCAGTAGGGGGACCAGAGGGCACCTTATACTATACATCAGTAGGGGGACCAGATGGCACCTTGAATTCTACATATGTAGGGTGGCCAGAAGACACGTTATATTGTACATCAGTAGGGGACAACAGTAAGGGGACCAGAGAACACCTTATATTGTACATCAGTAGGGGGACCAGAGGTCACCTAATATTGTACACGATAGGGGGACCAGGAGTCACCTTATATTGTACATCAGTTGGGGGACCAGAGGCAACCTTATATTGTACATTAGCTATAGAAGGGGGACCAGAGGTCACCTTATATTGTACATCAGTAGGGGGACCAGAGGTCACCTTATATTGTACATCAGTAGAGAGCAGAGGTCACCTTATATTGTACATCAGTAGGGGAGCAGAAGACACCTTATATTGTACATCAGTAGGGGAGCAGAGGTCACCTTATTTTGTACATCAGTAGGGGAGCAGAAGACACCTTATATTGTACATCAGTAGTAGGACCAGAGGTCACCTTATATTGTGCATCAGTAGGGGAGCAGAGGTCACCTTATATTGTACATAATTAGGGGGACCAGAGGTCACCTTATCTTGTACATCAGTAGGGGGACAAGAGGACACCTTAAATTGTACATCAGTAGTGGGACCAGAGGACACCTTATATTGTACATCAGAAGGGGGAACAGAGGACACCTTCTATTGAACATCAGTAGGGGGACTAGAGGTCACCTTATATTGTACATCAATAGGGAACCAGAGGTAACCTTATATTATACATCAGTAGGGGGACCAGAGGGCACCTTCAATTCTACATATGAAGGGTGGCCAGAGGACACCTTATATTGTACATCTGTAGGGGACATCAGTAGGGTGACTGTGGTCACCTGATATTGAATATCAGTAGGGGATTATAGGACACTTAATATTTCACTTTACATTAATAGGGGGACCAGAGGTAGCTCTTTATTGTACATCAGTAGCGGAACCAGAGGTCACCTTATATTGTACACTAGTAGGGGGACCAGAGGACACCTTATATTTTACATCTATAGGGGGAACAGAGGACACCTTCTATTCTACATCAGTAGGGGGACTAAAGGTCACCTTATATTGTACATCAATGGGAGGACCAGAGGTAACCTTATATTATACATCAGTACGGGGACCAGAGGACACCTTATATTGTACATTAGCAGGGGGACCAGATGTCATCTAATATTGTATATCAGTAGGGGGACAGAGCCTTCAGGTTAGTTTTAACGTTTGTCACTAGGTGGATCACAGGTTAACTAATGTTGTACGTTAATAGGTTGATCAAAGGTCAACTTGTATTTTATTTCATTATGGAGAATAAAGGTCAACTTTATATTGTACAACAAAAAGGTTACCAGAGGTTGCCTGATACTGTACAAGACCAACCGTCAGGTTATATTGTACATCAAAAATGGAAACAGAGGTTACCTTAACATCAATAGGATGTCAGCGGTCACCCTAAGTTGTAGATCATTATGGGGACGTAAAGTCACTTTATATTTTACAAAACAAGGGGGGGGGGGGCAAAAGTCACCTTGTATAGTACATAAGTAGGGAGACCAATGGTCTCCTTTGTTGTACATTTTTAAGGAAACCAGACATAAATAAAATTTATATGAATGCGGAAATAAGCCATCAACGATTCTAGACCCATCTTAACAAGTAGACATCTTAAAAGAAAATAAGGGCGGACCAGAGGTTTCAGATAAAATGCATATTAACGGTATACTCGAGGTTCTCTTACAAGAATACGACAAGAGGCCTATGGGTCTTATAGGTCATCTGAACATCAAGTAAAACTTTAAAACAATTGAATTTGGTTCGCGCTTTGAACCAGAGGCCAAGTCATTTGCAATTTTGAAAAAAAACACCATTGCTCATCGATCATAACTATATTTAGCTTGCTTAGTTTGTCTACTTAATACCTATATAGAGCGAAGGGGAACAAAAAGTGCATTTAAAAAGATCAGTAATAATTAGCAATAAATTGTAGTGCCCATTGACCACAAAATCCTCATCCTTGGGTGATACATTTCACAATTTTGGAAAAGGCATCCTTGTTCATAAAAAATTTGGTTCATACCAAAGAACAAAATTCAAACCATTTATTAAATTACAGTATTTAATTAGAGCCACCACCCCTCAATGGTTCCCATGAGCAAGGGACCTTGAAATTTATAATTTTGGAGGAGGCTCCCTTGGTTATCATAACTATGTGTAGTTAGTTTAATTGTTATCCAGGAGCAGAGAGGAAGATTTTTTAAAGAATTAATGAATTTTAACTTTACAATTTATTTAGTTCCACCGTACATGTAACAACTGAACCCCTGACCTTTGGGTCACGAATTTTCAAACTTTGGAGAGAATATTCATTCCTCATCATATCTATGCATGTAGTTAGTTTGTTTGATATCCAGGGACAGAGGGAAAGATTTTTAAAGAATAAATGCATTTCAAGATATAAATTTTTATAGCCCTGTCCGAACCCCCGGGCCCCTGACCCTGGGACAATAAATTTCACAATTTTGGTAGAGAAGAATGCTTACAATAATTATGCCAACAGTTAGACAGCTTGATGTCAATCAGTAAAGAAGGTTTTTAAAGATATCATCCATTGTAGTAGTTACGCCCCAACTTTCTTGCCTTAGGGTGTGGAGGACAGGGACCTTGAATTAAAAAATCTCTTCACCCATAAATGCTTTATACCAAAATTGGTTGTAATGGTTGCGGGATTGCAGAGAAAAGCTGAAAATGTTCGAATGAAAACGCACAAGAAACCAAACAAAAAACAACCAAATAGCAATAAGTAACATGAGTTGATTCAGGTGACCAAATAAGGAGTCCTTTGGTCTCAATATTTATGTAAAATATTAGGTGTCTTCTGGTCTCCCTGTTGACTTACAATATAAGATGACCTCTGGTTTTCTTATTTATAAAGTGTCTTCCGGTTTCTTCATTGTCGTTCAAAATAGTGTTATCATTAGTTTTGATGATGTACAATAAAAGGTGACCTCTTTTCCTCCTACTAATGTAAAAATTACGAGGGCTTTTCAATAATTAATGTCCTGAACTCTATGACATACAATACAGATATATGGCGTTAAGCTTGACTTTCTCTCATTATTTAATCTTTAATGAATTTATTACAGTTTAAGCGACCACTTTTCATCACATAGTTTCATTGTGAGAAGCTGGGAAACAAGGTTATTCAAGACACTGCATTAAAAATGAATGGTGCAGAATCAGTAAATTAGAGTGAAATTAAAGTTCATTAAAGTTGCTGTTAAACTTGTTAAGAATCCCGAAGAAATCCTCACTGAAATATGTGAAATTTACAACAATCAATGTCTGTTTTATAGACAATGGAGCAGGTGGATTTCAATGATAAATGTAGCATTTGTAGTTGGATATAATTTTTATCCAACGAGTTGTGTGCATTTTATCCCCGAGCATTGGCGAGCCTTGGCGAGGGAATAAAAACACACAACGAGTTGGATAAAAATCATATCTAACTATAAGTCATGTTAGATTCTTTTTATCCCATGTTTTTTACACCTCAAACAATGTTTAACAGTTTTATATAGGACACCACATCATTTCACTTCATCACTCACACGCAAAATCCATTGTGACGTCACAACTGTGTGATACGAAAACTATATCACATGAGCTATATCAACGGGATAAAGGGTTAAACATGGGATAAAAAATTCTATAATGGGCATCAAAAATGGATACCGTCCTTGAAAACAAAAAATTAAACGACGAGTGTACTTTTTGCCAAATTTCAACAAGTAATCAATGATGATGTATGATTGACTATACGACACATAGCAAATTTGATCTATTAGACATCATTTCGGGAGTTGTTCACACTGCTTCAAAAAAACGTTTGACAGTAAAAAAAATAAGCTTAATACTCAAAAGTCACCCTATGTTTTAAAAATGATTGAAAACGACTGCGTGTAAGAATATCTAAACAATTATTAAATGTAGTTATCCACTTTTTTGAATTTAAAACAGATAATGAAACTAGAATCTATTGCTTAAAACCATAAAAAAAATTACAATAAGATATACTTGACAGCAAAGGTCTTAGAAGAGCAGAGAATTGCAAGGGCACAAAGACAGATTTATATGTAATTTGTTGTTAAAATTCGTATTCGGGGAGGCAGTTTAATTTTTGGAGGAATCTAGAAAGGAATTTTCTTTTTTGCGAAAAAATCAAAAGGTTAATGAGAATCAAGAATCCACTACATTAGATTTTTTCAAGCAGCGTCCTAACCCGCACGCCCTGAAGAGTAAAGGAGTCTTGGGGCTAAACAGAAAGTTAATGTTCTTTCGCATTAACATTTTTCGCCAGATCTTTCGCCTTTTGACTTGTTTCATTTTCCAAACTTGAAAAAACGCCTTTCAAAAGGAATAAACAAGTCCAGGAAATCATAGGATTTGCCATAATCCAGTGTACAAAGAGTCATACCCTAATCAGAGTTCTAAAACAATCAGAAATTGGATAAAAGACGTTACGGAAATGTGTTTTAATTTAAAGATAATAAATTATTGAGAAGCGTCTTTTGTTTCTTTCCGAGCACGAGGACATCATTTATTGAACATTTCATATATAAGGTGAGCTCTAGTCCCCCTACTGATGTACAATATAAGGTGACCTCTGGTTCCCCTACTGATGTACAATATAAGGTGACCTCTGGTCCCCCTACTAATGTACAATATAAGGTACCCTCTGCCCCCCTACTGATGTACAATATAAGGTGACCTCAGGTCTTCTTATTGAGTACAATATAAGGTTTCCTCTGGTCCCCCTACTGACGTACAAAGTAAAGGGACCTCTGGTCTCCTTATTGATGTTCAATATAAGGTGACTTCTGGTCTCCCTACTGATGAACAATATAATGTGACCTCTGGTCCCCTAATTATGTACAATATAAGGGGACCTTTAGTCCCCCTACTGATGAACAACATAAGGTGACCTCTGGTCCCCCTACTATTGTACAACATAAGGTGACCTCTAGTCCCCCTACTAATGTACAATATAAGGCGACCTCTTGTGTACAACATAAGGTGACCTCTAGTCCCCCAGTGATGTACAATATAAGCTAAAGATAACTTCTGGTCCCCCTACTGATTTAAAATATAAGATGACCTCTAGTCCTCGTAATGGTGTACAAAAGAAGGTGACCTCTGGTCTCCTAATTGGTGTACAATATAAGGTTACCTCTGGTCCCCCTATCGATAAACAATATAAGGTGATCTCTGGTCTCCTTATTGGTGTACAATATAAGGTGTCCTCTGGTCCCCCTACTAATGAACAATATAAGGTGACCTCTGATTCCCCTAATGATAACCTCTAGATCCCCTACTGATGTACAATATAAGGTGACCTCTAGTCCCCCTACTGATGTACAATATAAGGTGGCCTCTGGTCTCCTTATTGATGTACAAAATAAGGTGACCTCTGGTCTCCTCATTGATGTTCAATATAAGGTGACCTCTGGTCTCCCTACTGATAAACAAAATAAAATTACCTCTGGTCTCCCTACTGATTTACAATATAAGGTGACCTCTAGTCCCCCTACTGATGAACAATATAAGGTAACCTCTGGTCCACTTACTGATGTACAATATAAAGGGACCTCTGGTCATCCTACTTATGTACAATGTAAGGTGACCTCTGGTCTCCCTACTGATGAACAATATAGGATAACCTCTGGCCCCCCTACTGAATTACAATATAAGGTGACCTCTAGTCCCCCTACTTATGTACAATATAAGGTAACCTCTGGTACACTTACTGATATACAATATAAAGTGACCTCTGGTCACCCTACTTATGTACAATATAAGATGACCTCTGGTCTCCTTATTGATGTACAATACCCCTACTGATAAACAATATAAGTTGACCTTTAGTCCCCTTTAATGATGTTCAATATAAAGAACATATATGACCTCTAGTCCCCCTACTTATGTACAATTTAAGATAAAATAACCTCTGATCCTCCTACTGATTTACAATATAAGGTGACATTTAGTCCCCCTAATGATGTACAATATAAGGTGACCTATGGTCTCCTTTTTGAAGTACAATATAAGATTACCTCTGGTATTCCTACTGATGTACAATGACCTCTAGTCACCCTAATGCTGTACAATATAAGATGACCTCTGGTCTTCTTATTGATGTACAATATTAGGTGACCACTGGTCCTTGTGCTGATGTACAATATAAGGTGACCTCTGGTTCCCCAAATGATGTAAAATATAAGGTATCCTCAAGCCCCCTTCTGATTTGCAATAAAAGGTTACCTTTGGTCCCTATTAATTTAAAATGTAAGGTGACCTATGATCCTTCTAATGATGTACAATATAACAATAGGGTAAGGTGACCACTGGTCTCCTTACTGATGTATAATATAAGGTTACCTCTGGTCCCCCTAATTACTTTTCGCTTCTGCTAATATATATATTAGTTATAAATATGATTATTTTGGAGTAAGACAAAGAAAACTCTCTATCAAATAAGATTCAATTAATAGATAAGGTGAGCTGAGGTCTCCACATTGAATTTACTTTTGTGCCTTTAATGCCTGAAGAGTTCCTAAAATGTTTATTACTACGCAAAATGACGAACTATTTGCGGGGGACCCGAGGTCCTAGTTGAGCGTACGTTTTATCCTTCTGCTGTTTGCACCGGATATTGATGAAATAATATAAAAGTAAGTATTATATTGTACATCAATAAGGATTTCATACTTCACAAATTATAGTATATGAATGAGACAAAGGTAATCTTATGTTGTACATTGTTACGATGTGGCTGAAAGTTGTAAGTAGAGAATAATTTAAAATCATGGTATGTGTAGAATTATTTTTTTAATCCTCACCAAAAAACAATTGCGACACTAATTTTTTGAAAATTGGAAAAAAGTGCACAATTTCTCTGAGTTCTCTAAATGTATGTATAATTGGAATTTGGAGGATAGGTCAACTAGCTTGTCTTTAAATACAGTATATGTATCCCAAAAAGAAAAACAATTGGTGCATTTTTAAATTTTTATTTCTTTTTTTTAATGTAGTTTATGAATTTGATGTGTTAATTCCAGGGAAAGGGGATGAGAACTCGATGGAGCCCAAAACTTCGAAATACAGGGGGTACATCTTCTTTGTAAAATAAATAAAATCAGAGGTTTACTAAAAAATGTTAAAGTGATGAGGTCGCCCATTTAATCATGACCTCATAAGGAAGAAGAAGGAGACTTTAAATAATTTAACAAATAATTATTCCATTATGTTAAAGGATCGGTGAAAAGTCCGAGCGAAATTAAGAGGTAGGGGGTGCTAAGGGAAAACATCTTCCTCCTACCCCTACTTGTTAGAGATCTGCGAATTCAGAGACTAGACGTCGTTTACTCTGAGTCGCATACTATTAGTAAGGAGATCAGAGGTTAGGCACTGTATAGATACTTAGTAACCTTACATGGAATAAAATCATAGGGGAGACCACAGGTTTTTATCAAATATCGTATAAAATTGCAGTTAATGTTGCTCAGCACCCACCCTCCACCCCCTCTATCTTTTCTAATACCCATCAGATGGTTATTCCTTTTAAAAAGTTGTTTGTTTTACACTGTAAAGGCTACACAGTATTACGATTTATTCTATTTTCACTTTACGTATGCAACGCACTACATTTTGTAGCGGAGTAAACAGGCCCGATAGTCGTGAACTGAGCAGGGGACCTAAGGTCCTAGTTCAGCGTACGTTTTATCCTTCTGCGGTTGATGTGCATTAAAATTGGGGAGGATTAATTTAATTTAAAAATATAATCAACATTAAAACCAAATATTGTTTCTTGTATGGAAGTTATTCAATTAGTTTGCGAACTTTTTGATTACCCCTCGTAATTTGTAGGGAAACAAGATGTAAACTCATGTTTTAAACTCTCATTTCTAATGAAAAATTAAGAAAATCAATCATGAATATGTGGGATTTTTTTCCATATCAGACAAAGAAAATGTATCCAGATTACCTACAGTTTCTCGGAAAACGGTAATTTGTATGCTATTGACCTCTTCTTTAAAATAATGTCAAAGTAAATGTAGGTATCGGGACTACTTTTCATGTGATTTCAAATTGAATTCCATGAAAATACTTTATTTTCTGCATAATTCTATTAGAGCCGTAAATTAAAGTACAGAAAAAAAAGTTGAAAGTGATTATGACGTCATAATGGACCTAGCATCAAAAAGTTATTCTAAAGTCATTTACTAGATATTTACCTTATCATATATTAAAGATGTTTCTTTTATCAAAAATTGTTTAAGGGAAAGTATACAACACCATATATAGCATTAAAATGTAGCACATAATTACTTCAAGAATTGGACCCCTTCAACTCCATGTAAAAAAAAAAAAACGTTTAAGCTACGTTGGTATGTCCTTAAAGTTTCACTGATTCTTAATTTTCTCCCGTTAAAAGAAGGGGTGATTCATTCGACTTGCAAAAAATGCTTTGTGGCAAGTTTGGTTGAAATTGGTCCAGCCAATCTTTTTGAGGAGTAATCATAAAAAAATGTTAAGATAACAGACGACAGGTAGACAACAGAAAGGTGCCAGACCCTTTTCGATCAAAAAAGTTCGTTTAAGCTTTCGACTAAGATGTCATAAATGGAAAAGTGACTTTAAATTGTATTAAATTTGTATTTGCTGAAGGCTGACACTTGTAACCTGAACAATTTACGGAATATATGTATTAAGAGGCTAGAAGGATATGAAGATAACGAACAGTATTTAATATCAAAGGCCAATACAAAATAGGAGCAGAGGAAACACGGACGTCCGAAACATCAGAGGTGGGATCAGGTGCCATGGAGGAGTGAGCATGACTGCTGACCGGTCACACCCGCTGTGTTCTCCTTGTCATGATCGGGAAAAAACGGAAAAATCCGTCGTCAATTCAATGTATAAATAATGGACTAACAATAAGTATGAAAAACGTCATTCAGCATTTGTCTCAATGATTAATTGTATTTGCTGACAAGGTCATTGTATCGACCATAGAATTTACGAAATTATGACTATAAACGAGACTGTTGATATGCTTGTTTCATCAACTTGCTTGTTAATTATTTACCTCGTATTAGAAATTGTTCATACGTAGAGCATGCTCTTGCGTATCGAATCAACTCAGATACATGTATATAGACTCCGTATGCAGGTGATGTAGGTATATTGCTGCATAAGTAGGGGAAGTTGACAATAGAAACATTAAAGTCATCGCATTTATCATATAGCTTGGTTGTTAGATTACCATTAAGTCTTCTTCAAGTAAAATATTCAAGTATGAAACATATGTGTCAGACTCTGTGGTATCTTTTATCTCAAGCTCATCAGGATAAATCGTATCGACGTAGGAATGGAAATTACAATTGTTTATTGACAATACGTCGTCGATATATCTAAATGTCGAGTTGAAGGCCACAAGTGTCTTCTTTTCTAGCATTAGATTTTGCACAAATTCTGCTTCATATGAATATAAAAATAGGTCTGCTAATAACGGAGTGCAATTGGTATCCATGGTAATTCCAATAGATTGTTGGAATACCTGGTCTCCAAAAACCACATAGATATTGTCAATCAGAAACTCAAGCATCTTTTTATGTCAGCTTCAGAGTACGTGTGTGTGTAATAAGAATTTGTTTTAACAAAATAATTTTGCAAATGATTAATGACCAGGTTAGTTAATTTACGAGTTCCATTTTTATTGAAAAAGCAGCTGTCAATGATATGAAAAAGCATGGACTTTAATTTATCGTGGGGAATGGATGTGTATAAAGTTGAAAAGTCGTAAGTTTTTAAGCTGTTGATTTGGAGTTTTTAGTATCCACATCTGATTTTCTTTCACTACTGTCAATATAGTGAGCAGTAACGAAAGAGGCTTGGTTGAACATTTACTGGAACCCGCAATGTATCTTTGCTTGTAAGGATTTTTATGTAAGTTCGGAATCCAGTATATATAGTGTAGTTTAAATTCATTTTGGCTCTATGAAATATTAAAAATATCTAAAACTGACACATAATTTTGAAGAATTTCTTCCTTAGAAAGGGAAGTATGAGTATAAGTAGGATTACCATTTGTAGAATTAAATCCAAGTTCTTCTAAAATACAATCTATATAATGAGCCTTACAAACGAAGACAATGTTGTTACCTGATTTGACGTCAGGGACTAATACGTACTGATCATGTAATCTATCTTATTCGTTTTTCACTTCTGTCTGTCTGTCCGTCTGTCTGTGCAAACCTGTCCGGTTCAAATCTTTCTTACGGAGGAAATTAGAATCTACTACTCCACACAAAGAGTGCCCATGACCTAAAGGTGTGTCATGACCTTGACCCAAGGTCATTTGGCGAAGTTCAAGGTCTCTGGAAGAAAAATTTCATAATTCGTGTCCGGTCCATATCTTTCTTATGGATCAACTTGGTAGGTTCTCATTTCACACAAAAATTGCTCATGGCCTTAAGGTGTATTATGACCTTGATCCAAGGACATTTAGGGAAATTCAAGGTCACTGGAAGAAAAATTTCATAATTCATGTCCGGTCCATATCTTCCTTATGGATAAACTTGGTATGTTCTCATTTCACACAAAGATTGCTCATGACCTAAGGGTGTGTCATGACCTTGACTCAAGGTCATTTGAGGAAGTTCAGGGTCACTGGAAGAAAAATTTAATAATTCGTTCCGGTCTATACTATTTTAGGTCACCTGAGTAACTCAGGTGACCTATTGCTATCCGTTTTCGTCCGTCTTCGTGCGTCGTCCGTCGTGCATCGTCCGTCGTGTGTTAACATTTGAACATTTTCAGCTTCTTCTCTGAAACCACTGAACCAATTTAACCAAATTTAGTATACAGCATCTATGGGTGAAGGGAAACAAAAATGGTGAATTTTATGGTCCCCGCCCCCCTGGGGCCCAAGGGGTGGTACCAAAACCACCAAAATTATTGCAATCTTCAAAAATCTTCTTCTTTACTCCTGGACATCAAGCAGGCAAACTGTTGGCATGAATGTAATGAGCATTGAGTCCTCTACCAAAAATTGTGAAATTCATGGCCCCAGGGTTCTTGTGCTAGGGCGGGGCTATGTAGATTATATAGTGAAAATAAATTATTTCTTTGAAAATCTTCTCCTCTCTTGGGTATTAAGTAAACTAAGTAAGTACATAATTATGTTGAGCAAGAGTTCCTCTTCCAAAATTGTGAATTTTATGGCCCCAGCGTCAGGGTTTCTGGTGTTAGGGCGGGGCTCTATCGATCATATAGTGAAAATACATTAATTCTTTGAAAATCTTCTTCTCTGCTTCTGGGTATTAAATAAACTAATCATGTACATAGTTATAATGAGTGCCCCTTCCAAAATTGTGAATTTTATGGCCTCAGGGTCAGGGGTTCTGGTGTGAGGGCGGGGCTCTTTTGATCATATAGTGAAAGTGAATTAATTCTTTGAAAATCTTCATCTCTGCTGCTGGGTATTAGATAAACTAACTAAGTACAAGAGTAATGTTGAGAAAGAGTGCTTCTTCCAAAATTGTGAATTTTATGGCCCCAGGGTCAGGGGTTCTGGTGCTAGGGCAGGGCTCTATTGATCATATGGTGAAAATGCAGATATTCTTTGAAAATCTTCTCTGCTTCTGGGTATTAAATAGTCTAACTAAGCACATAGTTATAATGAGCAAGAGTGCCACTTCCAAAATTGTGAATTTTATGGCCTCAGGGTCAGGGGTTCTGGTGTGAGGGTGGGGCTCTTTTGAACATATAGTGAAAATGAATTAATTCTTTGAAAATCTTCATCTCTGCTGCTGGGTATTAGATAAACTAACTAAGTACAAGAGTAATGTTGAGAAGAATTCAAGGTGCCCTCTGGTCCCCCTACTGATGTACAGTATAAGGTGCCCTCTGGTCCCCCTACTGATGTAGAGTATAAGGTGACCTCTGGTCCCCCCATTGATGTTACTTTCTTATGTACAGTATAAGGTGACTTCTGGTCAACCTAATGATGTACATGTATTATATAATGTGACACACTGGTACCCTACTGATGTACAATATGAGGTGTCCTCTGGTCCTCGTACTGATGTACAATATAAGGTGTCCTCTGGTCCCCCTACTGATGTACAATATAAGGTGACCTCTGGTCCCCCTACTATAGCTAATGTACAATATAAGGTTGCCTCTGGTCCCCCAACTGATGTACAATATCAGGTGACTCCTGGTCCCCCTATTGATGTACAATATATACGGTGACCTCTGGTCCCCCTACTGATGTACAATATAAGGTGTTCTCTGGTCCCCTTACTGTTGTCCCCTACTGATGTACAATAATGTGTTCTTTGGTCCCCTTACTGTTGTCCCCTACTGATGTACAATATAAGGTGTCTTCTGGCCCCCCCTACATATGTAGAATTCAAGGTGCCCTCTGGTCCCCCTACTGATGTACTGTATAAGGTGCCCTCTGGTCCCCCTACTGATGTAGAGTATAAGGTGACCTCTGGTCCCCCCCACTGATGTCCCCTTCTTATGTACAGTATAAGGTGAATTCTGGTCAACCTAATGATGTACATGTATTATATAATGTGACACACTGGCACCCTACTGATGTACAATATTAGGTGTCCTCTGGTCCTCCTACTGTTGTACAATATAAGGTGTCCTCTGGTCCTTCTACTGATGTACAATTTAAGGTGTCCTCTGGTCCCCCTACTGATGTTCAATTTAAGGTGTCCTCGTGTCCCCCTACTGATGTACAATATAAGGTTGCCTCTGTATCCCCATAGGATGTAGAACAGAAGATGACACCTGCTCTTATTAACTTTTTGTTACTTCTGGTAGCAGCATAAAGACTATGGGAACAAGCGGAAGTATTATATTGTACATCAATAAGTATTATTTAGAGAACGAGACGGGTTCTGTATCGTAGATACAAATTTGGGATGGGCGAGTGCGTAAGCACGAGTCTCCACCCCAAATTTGTATCTACGATACAGAACCTGTCGAGTTCTCTAAATGATTTGTGACACGATCAATCAAAAATAGCTCCGCCCAGTTTATAACTTTACAGCATCTTCAGCCAGAGTTGTGTAGATGAGGCCCCGACTGGGAGTACGCATCCGCAGTATATATATTTCCACGGAAAACGTAAAATTCGGTCAGATTAGTTTTGACAATTTAACGGGGTAGACGTAATCGAGTGATAGTCAGTCTTTACGGATAAAGTGGAGGATTTAACCGTAATTGTTGTGATCTATAGATATAGATTGATTATCATTTATTTCAGGGTTCTTAAAATCCCGGTTTAACTAGATTTACAAAAAACAGGATTTACAGGAAATTCTTCGATGGACTTTGATATCACGGATTTTATTTTCTAATTGATTTGCGACATTAAAACGTAGTGAAAGAGACGTGTGACTGTCGTAAGCAAGAAGGATTAAAACGCGAAAAATGGACTTGAATGATTTTGCACGAGGACAGTGGATCTTTTCGCTTGGATCGAAATTACGCGTAGATTAGATTATGTTATTCGAAATTTGCGAATTTTCGTTTTCCTTTGGATCTAAATTACGTGTAGATTCTGTGTGGAATAAGTTTTTTAAAAAGTGATTGAGAAATTTTGACATTTTACATTTTCAGGATTACATGTACTACCGGGTATTTCTCTAAAATTTATGATAGGAAAACATCAGCATTTACTATTTGTACGTGCTATTGCTAAATTGAATCAGATTTATTTTTAGACCGTGCTGTATTGTAGATACAGAATAGTTGGCTAATACAGAACGGAAAGAGTAGCTCCGCCCACCAAAGTCCCGTTCTGTATTGCTAATACAGAACAGTAAACTTCAAAGAAAAACACCTCGATCGTGTCACAAGGATTTCATACTTCACAAATTATAGTATATGAATGAGACAAAGGTAATCTTATGTTGTACATTGTTACGATGTGGCTGAAAGTTGTAAGTAGAGAATAATTTAAAATCATGGTATGTGTAGAATTATTTTTTAAATCCTCACCAAAAAACAGTTGCGACACTAATTTTTTGAAAATTGGAAAAAAGTGCACAATTTCTCTGAGTTCTCTAAATGTATGTATAATTGGAATTTGGAGGATAGGTTAACTTGCTTGTCTTTAAATACAGTATATGTATCCCAAAAAGAAAAACAATTGGTGCATTTTTAAATTTTTATTTCTTTTTTTTAATGTAGTTCATGAATTTGATGTGTTAATTCCAGGGAAAGGGGATGAGAACTCGATGCAGGCCAAAACTTCGAAATACAGGGGGTACATCTTCTTTGTAAAATAAATAAAATCAGAGGTTTACTAAAAAATGTTAAAGTGATGAGGTCGCCCATTTAATCATGACCTCATAAGGAAGAAGAAGGAGACTTTAAATAATTTAACAAATAATTATTCCATTATGTTAAAGGATCGGTGAAAAGTCCGAGCGAAATTAAGAGGTAGGGGGTGGTAAGGGAAA
>PRKT01001721.1:0-22611 GCA_003671525.1 Saccostrea glomerata | reverse complement strand
CATAGTCTGAAAATAAATTAATGCTTTGAAATCTGCTCTTTAATTAGTATTAATCAACCATTATATGATAAAATTTGCAAAATGGGGTGAAGTGCACAACTGGCTATAAAGCGGAAGTGCATTTTCTCTTTGATACTCTGATCTACCTCTGGGTATTAAGCAAATAGAGTAAGCATGCTAAGTCTATAATTATGATAAGCAATGGTGCCTCTTTCAAAATTGTGAATTGTGAATTTCGTGGCCTCTGGGGTAAAACATGTTTGAAAGTTGTTACACGATACTCAGGTGACCTATGGCCTCTTGTTTATGGATAAACTTGGTAAGTTCCTATTTCACACAAAGATTGCTCATTACCTAAGGGTGTGTCTTGACCTTGACCCAAGGTTATCTGTACATGTTTAAGGTCACTGAAAGAAAAAAAATATGTTTGGTACATATCTTTGTTATGGAAAAACTTGAATCTACTACTTCACCCAATCATTGCTTATGACCTGAGGTTGTATCATGACTTTGAACCAAGGTCATTTATGCAAGTTCAAGGTCACTGACAGAAAAAAGTTCATAATTCGTGTCTAGTCCGTATATTTATACTATATTCTTAATAGGCTGTGCCTTCGTTTCATTTATGAAAAAAATATAATGAGCAAATACATTTGCACTAAAAATGTTTTAGCATTTCTCTCTTCTCTTAGAACCATAAAAATATTCATGATTTAGCACCTCTGAAAAACCCAGCGGGGGTATTTTGTCCCGTTTGGACAGTTCTATCTTTTTAACTGGTTCATCGTCTGGCGTAATTTTCAACAGAATCCATAATATTTATGAAATTCTGACGCCAGTTGAGGGATCAGGGTTCCCTATATTTAGGATCTTTTAAAATAAGTGATCTTAGGTCCTTATTATTAACTATCTTTACGTCACCTGTAATAACGTGTCCAGCAGGACTATAGTTATAGGGCGAAAAAGAACATGAACACGATGGAGGATTATGTTTCAGAGACTCGGTATCCAGGCCATGTAAAGTTTTTTTTTGTAATTGAAAAGTTTGGAAGCAAAGGTCGATGCATATTTGTAGGAAATACAACGTGCAGTCTCTAACTTGAAATATGGTGGAACACAAGACTGGACCATTTTGTGATTAAGAATATTACTTAAATTAATTGCGCCAATTCCTTTATTGGCATATTGAAGTTTAAGGAAAAGACGGACGGAATGTTTTTGCTGCATTTTCTTCCGTAAAACGTGCGGGTATAAAAAGCCTATGATTTGCAATATCCATAATCACATATCCGAGCCTATAGTCAAAAATTGGACTTTCCTTGGCCTTTTTGAGAAGACTATTTAAAAGTTTCAAAGAGACGGAGTAAATTTTAGTGCGAATACGATGTAGACCTAACTGTTGATTTACATGAGGTAGTAATGAATCAAAAGAGACATCGTGTATTGTAGGTTTATTGTACGACCGACGCCTATGACAACGTTCAATGTATTTTTCAGCTTGTGACAACGGAGAATACGGAAAAGGCTCTTTAGTTAGTTGTAGTGAAAACTGTTTAAAAATCCGAGCCTATAGTCAAAAATTGGACTTTCCTTGGCCTTTTTGAGAAGACTATTTAAAAGTTTCAAAGAGACGGAGTAAATTTTAGTGCGAATACGATGTAGACCTAACTGTTGATTTACATGAGGTAGTAATGAATCAAAAGAGACATCGTGTATTGTAGGTTTATTGTACGACCGACGCCTATGACTACGTTCAATGTATTTTTCAGCTTGTAACAACGGAGAATACGGAAAAGGCTCTTTAGTAAGTTGTAGTGAAAACTGTTTAAATGGTGAAACGTGATCATTTTAACGGATATTGTAGTTCCTGTGCTGCCGGATAGAAAGGTCGTTTTTTGTAATGTCTGTATGTTTGAACAAAGTATTTCTTCTAAAGGATCACCTTAAGCAGGAGCATACAGATAGAGTCCACAGTCACTGTTAGAGAATCATTTCATTATCTTTGTACTAAAACGTTTCTTAAGATATCAATTCTTTACAGAAGCAGGGCACCCACGGGGACACCTTAGACCCCTCAAAATGATTGATAACAGGCTAATGTCCTATTTTACAACGTTTGTAATGCTGGCTGTCGTCCTCTGCACAGAGGCTATCGCGTGAGCGTTTGGTGGGTCCATCTTTTAGCTGACTGACGAAAGAAGTTATCTCTTGTACATTTTTCGGCGCTTTTCGTGCGGGTTGTCTCGGGACTGAGAAACTGCAACTAGGGCGATTTTTCTGGCAGTGTTTCTGAGCCACAGACATGATAACCTGACCCAACTTATTCAAGCCAGGCCATGATTGGGTTTGGTATTCAGTGAAGCATGTTCATCCAGTCCACTTCCCCAGAAATCGTCATAGGTCGCTTCGACAATGACACATTTTGATCCACACTTTGTAATTTTCTAACGAAACGAATCAACCAAATCTCGATGAAACAAATATTCACTTCCTTTGGTCTACACTGTAAAAGTTTCACTGAGGGTTCATCTTTTCGAAGCAAGTGGTTAATGAGAAAAAGATTTAATTAAGGACATACGCAACATATTTTACCCACTGATAATTTTTCAAGATATTCATAAATTAAGAATTATGGTGTCATAAGATGATCATAGACAAAAAAAAATTAACATGCATTACCAGGGTTTTTCGAAAGATATCAATTGATGAACATTCTTAGATGAATTAAAGAAATATTCTTTAAAAATACTTATGGTCAAGATCTAGTAAATGAAAGGTGCCTACAGATTTATAAAAATTTTAGAAATAAATCCTTTAATGGTGTTTTTTAACTTTAGCTTGGTCAAATAAGGAGTTTCGGGGCATACGAGGGTTGATCAAAAAGTTCGCAAACTATCTCTATATCTACAAAACCGCAATTCAGATTAGAATTAGAAGGTCTATGAATAGCATATGTTGAATAAAGTTTCTCTCTTTGTTTGTGACGTCTCAATGTGAAAATGACGACACTATTTAGGTCACTTGTGACGAAAAATGGTTGTCTCAGTCGAACTCGTTCAACAAACGACTGTACAATTTATTGTAATATCTTAAAAATCCCTCTACAGTATCATATACTGACACGCAAAAGAAACGCAACATCCTACTTTAGGGGGAAATAACTATGTAAAGTAAAAAAAATGTATCTTAAAATTATGGATATCTTCACTTTGGTAAACATCGGTAATTTAACGGTTGAACGATTTTCATACCATAACCGGAAGTCAAGTTTGAGTCTGCTTAACAAAAATCCAAAATTGCATGTTTAACAAACCATTTGGCATTGATATAGAGTTTTAATGGTTTTAAATGTTCATCATAAGTAATGCAGCAATATTTCAAAAAATAAACTCTCCTTTTGTTTCCCGTAACGATGCTAAGGCTTCTTGAAAATGGCTTAAGTACGCATTTCCATTGCTCCAGCTGGAATATTTCAATTTAAAGGTTATGGAGAGTTGCTGATGCAAAAATTCACAACAATATGCGTCAAAAGGCTCTTACGGATTATATTCATTAAGGACAATCCTTGTACCGGAAGTCCATGGATGGCTACACTTCTCTAAGTTAGAGAAAATTCGACCTAGTTATCTGAAAAACGGTCATTTAAAATTGGCAAAGAATAATTCCTTCGCTCAGATCTCGATATTGATGAACCTATTGTATCGTAGAAATAAAGCTGCAATTGTTGTTAAGGGCAGTCTTGCACGTTTTACTTGAATGGCTGGGAGGGGGTGTTTTAACAGTCATGTGTTACTTAGTAAAGTAAAAAGATAAACATTTAACATTTTTATCAAATCTCTGATGTTCTGAAAAGTGAGTTTAGCCTTACTGTATTCATTTTTGAAAATCATAAGATAAAGAAATCAAACAATTGTACATTACTGCTTGTTGCGTTTCTTTTGCGTGTCAGTATATAATAATTTGTACACAGTTTATTGAGATAAATGAGTTCCTAGAAATTTAATTAATGATTGGATTAATCGTTTTAGTGAAGGAAGGCTGATGGTTAAAAATGATACTTGTCATAAGATATGTATTTTCAATTAAGCAATTGCTATCAAAGACCTCCAACTAGCACTTTGAAAAATAGTTGAATATTTGAACAATGATATGTATTAAATACATAAGATTCTAAGATATCGTTTACTTTAGATTTTAAACATATTAAATACCTAAGATATCTAAGATATCGTTTACTTTAGATTTTAAACATATTAGATATGATAAAAAGGATGCACCCATTCTGTATCCACCTTGATAAAGGTCTCTCCTGAGACAGAAGATTTGTGTTTTAATGGTTGCCATGCTTATTTTTGGAAAGGATGTCATTATCCACCCATTCTGTTGCCGAGATATGACCATTTCTGACAAATTAACTGTTCTTTTCATAAAAATTAACTCACATGGAAAGAAATATAAAACTCGGAAAAATCTTTTAACTTTTGTGACAGAACGCTACGGAGGGGTCACGTGACCGCCAATATCACGTGATTCGCGCATGCGCAGAACGGTGGTTGATGTGCAGAAGGATAAAACGTACGCTCAACTAGGACCTGGGGTCGCCCGCAAATAGTTCGTCATTTTGCGTAGTAATAAAACATTCTAGGAACTCTTCAGGCATTAAAGGCACAAAAGTAAATTCATCGATATCAATATGGAGACCTCAGGTCACCTTATATATCAATTGAATTTTATATGATAGACAATTGTCTTTGTCTCACTCCAAAATTAATCATATTTATAACTTTATAAAGATCAACTTTCTAATATATAAACTAGCAGAAACGTGAAAGTAATAAAGGGTGACGAGAGGTAACCTTATATTGTACATCAATAGGAGGGGTACCAGAGATCACCTTACATTGTACATCAGTGAGGGATCAGAGGCCACCTTATATTTTACATCAATAGGGAGACCAGTGGTCACCTTATATTGTACATCATCATAGGGATCATAGGTCACCTTACATTTTAAATTAATAGGGGTCCAAAGGTAATCTTTTATTGCACATAATAAGGGGGGCCTGGGGATACCTTATATCGTACATCATTTGGGTGACCAGAGGTCACCCTATATTGTACATCAGTAGGGGGACTACAGGTCACCTAATATTGTACTATACATCAGTAGGGAGACCAGAGAACACCTTATATTGTACATCAGTAGAAGGACCAGAGGACACCTTATATTTTGCATAAGTAGGGGGACCAGAGGATACCTTATATTGTACATCAGTAGAGGGACCAGAGGACACCTTTTATTGTGCATCAGTAGGGGGTCCAGAGGACACCTTATATTGTACATCAGTAGGGGGACCAGAGGATACCTTATATTGTACATCAGTAGGGGGACCAGAGGACACTTTATATTGCACATCAGTACGGGGACCAGAGGTCACCCGATATTTTACATTAGTACGGGGACTAGTGGTCACCTTATATTGTACTGTACATCAGTAGAGAGACCAGAGGTCACCTTATATTGTACATCAGTAGTAGGACCAGAGGTCATCGTATATTGAACATCAGCAGAAAGACCAGAGGTCACCTTATATTGTACGGGGACTAGTGGTCACCTTATATTGTACTGAACATCTGTAGCGGACCAGAAGTTACCTTATATTTTACATTAGTAGTAGGACCAGAGGTCATCGTGTATTGTACATTAGCAGAAGAATCTGAGGTCACCTCTTGTATATCAATAGGGGGACCAGCTAGAGGACACCTTATACTAAACATCTGTAGGGGGACCAGAGGACACCTTATACTATACATCTGTAGGGAGACCAGAGGACACCTTATATTGTACATTAGTAGGGGGACCAGAGGACACCTTATATTGTACATCAGTAGTGGGACTAGGGGTCAACTTATATTGTACATCAGTAGGGGGACCAGAGGACACCTTATATTGTACATCAGTAGAGGGACCAGAGGACACCTTATATTGTGCATCAGTAGGGGGACCAGAGGATACCTTATAAGTTATATTGTACATCAGTAGGGGGACCAGAGGACACTTTATATTGCACATCAGTACGGGGACCAGAGGACACTCGATATTTTACATTAGTACGGGGACTAGTGGTCACCTTATATTGTACTGTGCATCAGTAGAGAGACCAGAGGTCACCTTATATTGTACATCAGTAGTAGGACCAGAGGTCATCGTATATTGTACATCAGCAGAAAGACCAGAGGTCACCTTATATTGTACGGGGACTAGTGGTCACCTTATATTGTACTGAACATCTGTAGCGGGACCAGAAGACACATTTTTTATATTGTACATCAATAAGGGGACCAGAGGTCACCTTATTCTATACATATGTAGGGGGACCAGAGGAAACCTTATATTGTACATCATTAGGGGAACAGAGTTCACCAAATATTGAACATCAGAAGGGGGACCAGAGGACACCTGATACTGTACATCGGTAGATCACCTTATACAAGGGTCGTTTAATAGATAATTTCTTCGGTGCTCGGAAAGAAACAAAAGTTGCTTTTCGATAATTTAGTTATAATGATTTAACCTAAAATTATCTTTTCATTAAAACACATGTAAGTAACATTTTTTATCCAATTTCTGATTCATTTTGAATTGATTTTTGAACTCATTTTCGGGTATGAACCCTTGTATACTGGATTATGGTAGATCCTATGATTTTCTGGACTTGTTTCTTCCTTCTGAAAGGCGTTTTCTCAAGTTTGGCAAATGGAACAAGTCAAAGGGCGAAAGATCTGGCGAATATTGTTAAGGTGAATGAACATTAACTTTTGTTTATTCCCAAGACTCCTTTACTCTTCAGGGCTTTCGGGCTTGTACGCTGTCATGAAAAAGTCTAATGTTGTGGATTCCTGATTAATCTTTTGATTTTTTTTGCCAAAAGAATTGCTTTCTAGATTCCTCCAGAAATTAAACTGCATCCCCGAATATGAATTTAGTCAATAAGACCACTAATATTTAAGAAAATTGCCTATAAATCTATCTTTGTGCTTTTGCAATTCTCTGCTCTTCTCAGACCTTTGCTCTTTTTGTTAAGTACATCTTATTGTAAATTTTGTTTTGAGGGTTTTAAGCAATAGATTCAAGTTTCAATATCTGTTTGAAATTCAAATAAACGAGGATAACTACAATTACTGATATTTTTTATAATTGTTCATATATTCTTATATGCATTCGTTTTCACTCATTTTTTTAAGGGTTACTTTTGAGTACCAAGCTTTTTTTTCTGTCAAACGATTTCAAAACAGTGTGAACTTTTCCCGAAATGATGTCTATTTTGAAAGAAGGCGTTTAAGGCGACTGATGTACAATATTACTTGTTCTCTGGTCACCTTACTGTTGTCCCCTACTGATGTGTACTTTAACGTTACATGGAATAAAATCATAGGGGAGACCACAGGTCACCTAACGTAATCCATAAATGTTAAACGCTTATATATCATATATCGCATAAAGTTGCAGTTAATGTTGCTCAGCACCCACCCTCCACCCCCTCTGTCTTTCTAATACCCATCAGATGGTTATTCCTTTTAAAAAGTTGTTTGTTTTACACTTTATAGGCTTCACAGTATAACGATTTATTCTATTTACACTTTACGTATGCAACGCACTACATTTTGTAGCGGAGTAAACAGGCCCTATAGTCGTGAACTGAGCAGGGGACCTCAGGTCCTAGTTCAGCGTACGTTTTATCCTTCTGCGAATGTATTACGATCACCGGATGTTAAAAATTTATACATCTTCCTGTTTATTCAAATATAGTGTAGACGGGGATAGAAGTTCCTTCTATAGTATATTTTATGTAATATCATTACATTGAATAAAGTTGAACTCAATAATCCACAGATGAAAGGTCTCCATGCATTTATTTCAAAGATCGTGAAAAGGGGGAGTTGTAATGGCGCCTTCCTAGTACATTCGAGGTCGTTTTTCCGCTAGTCGGAAAGACCCGAGAAGTTGCGATTGGTCTGGCCCTATACATTCAATCATGGCGGTAAAAAAACATGACAGTGACAGTGATTCCTTCGATGTTTTAAACATTCATCACTACTTTTAAGCTCCTTGCACTTGGATTTTGGTAATAAAATTAAAGTATGACAAGTTATTTTTTGTCAGCGATGTCGGCAACATTTATTTTTTTACTCTGAGACATCAGACATTCCGGTCCGGTGTAAACAAATGAAGCATCGGACCAGAGGCACTGCACATCGGTCAGGTCCGACGGTCCGCTGTCTTTCGCATAGACTGTCAATGAGAAAAAAAATAAAGTCTGTGGAAGTTCCAGTGTGCGCTCTTAAAGTCAAAATTGGGAATTCTATAATACTAAAATACGCCTGCCGTGTGACACCTGCCAGGGGATAATACACCTGTCGAGAAAATCTATTCGCCTGCCGTTTTATTTAAGAAATTAATTTGTTTTTTGTTTGATGTATTACTTTCACTGACCTTGTACATGTTGTAGTTGATGTTTTAGGAAACAAAAACAAATTAAAAAGTACAGAAAAGAGTTTTTAATCGCTGTAAAGTTTGCATACAGCGTGCACGTGGAGCACGCCTGCCGAGAAAATCTAACGCCCGCGGTGTTGTTTCTCTAATTTCTTAATGCAATATTTGATATATTACTTTTATATAAAAGTATTTGTTTTATAAATGACCAAAAATTAACCCAAAAAATGTTTTTTAAATATATATATTTTATTCGTTTAGTGTTTGATATGAGAGTAGTATTAAGGGAGCTCTAAACACTGTCAATCAGGATAATTTAGGACTTTATAGAAATATATTTTAAAACTGAGTTCATTAATGATTTTTTAAAACTATTTTCATATAAGGATGCCACCTTTTTTAATGAAATAAAAATGATAGAAATAAGGGAATATGTAGGAAAGTGAAAAAATGTTTTTATTTTTTACATAAATAGTTTTCTCCAAAATTTATCTAAGTCCTTCATCATTGTTACATAAACCAACATACAAAAAAAAATTAAATACATAGAATGACCCCAATAGTTCAGAAATATTTTGACATTTTATACAAAAGATTACAAAAAATGTAAGGATAATCTCAGATATTTTTTGTATATATGGAATTTCTGAATTTTTCTACAAATTTAAATAAAGGTTTTGCCATTTGGTGTACAAAAATTCATATCTTACATGGTGGAACCAGGTTTATAAGAGAGATGAAAAATAAAATAACATACAACTTTACAATTATAAAAACAAAGGGAAGCAACTCTTTACAACTGACTTGACAAATAATTGGACAGCGAGTTGATTATTTTCTTACACTTTGTAACTCTTGCTTTACCATTTACAATTTCTGGAAACAAGTATTTTACTCCATCTTCACCATTTCTTGTGTGTGCTAGTTTGATATAATTCATATTCAAGATTTTGCAATTTTATTTGCCATAAATTCTGTAATCACTTTTCCATGGACTAAGACATCAAGAGATTTCAAATTGTCATTCTTTACTGAAGAAAACTTTAGATGTTGTAAAACATAATCGTACATGACACTTTGACTCAACAGAGTGTTGAAAGGAATGTTATGAAAATTCACTAAATTTTGTAGATCCATAGCATCAGTTAGAGCACAATGAGAAACCCCTGTTAACTGGATTCCTGCCTCTCTCAAAAGAGACTGCTGAGAAAAACTGCCAGTTTGTGTCTTTAAATCAGAATTTTTAAAAACAAATATAAGGTGTCCTCTGGTCCCCCTACAGATGTATAGTATAAGGTGACCTCTGGTCCCCTTATTGATGTACAATATAAGGTGTCCTCTGGTCCCTCTACTGATGTACAATATAAGGTGTCCTCTGGTTCCCCTACTGATGTACAATATAAGTTGACCCCTAGTCCCCCTACTGATGTACAATATAAGGTGTCCTCTGGTCCCCCTACAGATGTATAGTATAAGGTGACCTCTGGTCCCCTTATTGATGTACAATATAAGGTGTCCTCTGGTCCCTGTACTGATGTACAATATAAGGTGTCCTCTGGTCCCCCTACTGATATACAATATAAGTTGACCCCTAGTCCCCCTACTGATGTACAATATAAGGTGTCCTCTAGTCCCCCTACTAATGTACAATATAAGATGTCCTCTGGTCTCCCTACAGATGTATAGTATAAGGTGTCCTCTGGTCCCCCTACAGATGTATAGTATAAGGTGTCCTCTAGCTGGTCCCCCTATTGATATACAAGAGGTGACCTCAGGTCCTTCTGCTAATGTACAATACACTATGACCTCTGGTCCTACTACTAATGTAAAATATAAGGTGTCTTCTGGTCCCGCTACAGATGTTCAGTACAATATAAGGTGACCACTAGTCCCCGTACAATATAAGGTGACCTCTGGTCTTTCTGCTGATATACAATATACGATGACCTCTGGTCCTACTACTGATGTACAATATAAGGTGACCTCTGGTCTCTCTACTGATGTACAGTACAATATAAGGTGACCACTAGTCCCCGTACTAATGTAAAATATCGGGTGTCTTCTGGTCCCCGTACTGATGTGCAATATAAAGTGTCCTCTGGTCCCCCTACTGATGTACAATATAAGGTATCCTCTGGTCCCCCTACTGATGCACAATATAAGGTGTCCTCTGGTCCCTCTACTGATGTAAAATATAAGGTATCCTCTGGTCCCCCTACTGATGCAAAATATAAGGTGTCCTCTGGTCCCTCTACTGATGTACAATATAAGGTGTCCTCTGGTCCCCCTACTGATGTACAATATAAATTGACCCCTAATCCCCCTACTGATGTACAATATAAGGTGTCCTCTGGTCCCCCTACTAATGTACAATATAAGGTGTCTTCTGTTCCCTCTACTGATGTACAATATAAGGTATCCTCTGGTCCCCCTACATATGCATAATATAAGGTGTCCTCTGGTCTCTCTACTGATGTACAGTACAATATAAGGTGACCACTAGTCCCCGTACTAATGTAAAATATCGGGTGTCCTCGGGTCCCCGTACTGATGTGCAATATAAAGTGTCTTCTGCCCCCCCTACTGATGTACAATATAAGGTGTCCTCTGGTCCCCCTACAGATGTATAGTATAAGGTGTCCTCTGGTCCCCTTATTGATGTACAATATAAGGTGTCCTCTGGTCCCTGTACTGATGTACAATATAAGGTGTCCTCTGGTCCCCCTACTGATATACAATATAAGTTGACCCCTAGTCCCCCTTCTGATGTACAATATAAGGTGTCCTCTAGTCCCCCTACTAATGTACAATATAAGATGTCCTCTGGTCTCCCTACAGATGTATAGTATAAGGTATCCTCTGGTCCCCCTACAGATGTATAGTATAAGGTGTCCTCTAGCTGGTCCCCCTATTGATATACAAGAGGTGACCTCAGGTCCTTCTGCTAATGTACAATACACTATGACCTCTGGTATTACTTCTAATGTAAAATATAAGGTGTCTTCTGGTCCCGCTACAGATGTTCAGTACAATATAAGGTGACCACTAGTCCCCGTACAATATAAGGTGACCTCTGGTCTTTCTGCTGATGTACAATATACGATGACCTCTGGTCCTACTACTGATGTACAATATAAGATGACCTCTGGTCTCTCTACTGATGTACAGTACAATATGAGGTGACCACTAGTCCCCGTACAAATGTAAAATATCGGGTGAACTCTGGTCCCCGTTCTGATGTGCAATATAAAGTGTCCTCTGGTCCCCCTACTGATGTACAATATAAGGTATCCTCTCTTCCCCCTACTGATGTACAATATAAGATGTCCTCTGGTCCCCCTACTGATGCACAATAAAAGGTGTCCTCTGGTCCCTCTACTGATGTACAATATAAGGTATCCTCTGGTCCCCCTACTTATGCAAAATATAAGGTGTCCTCTGGTCCCTCTACTGATGTACAATATAAGGTGTTCTCTGGTCTCCCTACTGATGTAAAGTACAATATTAGGTGACCTGTAGTCCCCCTACTGATGTACAATATAGGGTGACTTCTGGTCACCCAAATGATGTACGATATAAGGTATCCCCACCCCCCCCCCTTATTATGTGCAATAAAAGATTACCTTTGGACCCCTATTAATTTAAAATGTAAGGTGACCTATGATCCCTATGATGATGTACAATATAAGGTGACCACTGGTCTCCCTATTGATGTAAAATATAAGGTGGCCTCTGATCCCTCACTGATGTACAATGTAAGGTGATCTCTGGTACCCCTCCTATTGATGTACAATATGAGGTTACCTCTCGTCACCCTTTATTACTTTCACGTTTCTGCTAGTATATATATTAGAAAGTTGATCTTTATAAAGTTATAAATATGATTAATTTTGGAGTGAGACAAAGAAAATTGTCGATCATATAAAATTCAGTTGATATATAAGGTGACCTGAGGTCTCCGTATTGATATCGATGAATTTACTTTTGTGCCTTTAATGCCTGAAGAGTTCCTAGAATGTTTTATTACTACGCAAAATGACGAACTATTTGCGGGCGACCCCAGGTCCTAGTTGAGCGTACGTTTTATCCTTCTGCACATCAACCACCGTTCTGCGCATGCGCGAATCACGTGATATTGGCGGTCACGTGACCCCTCCGTAGCGTTCTGTCACAAAAGTTAAAAGATTTTTCCGAGTTTTATATTTCTTTCCATGTGAGTTAATTTTTATGAAAAGAACAGTTAATTTGTCAGAAATGGTCATATCTCGGCAACAGAATGGGTGGATAATAACATCCTTTCCAAAAATAAGCATGGCGACCATTAAAACACAAATCTTCTGTCTCAGGAGAGACCTTTATCAAGGTGGATACAGAATGGGTGCATCCTTTTTATCATATCTAATATGTTTAAAATCTAAAGTAAACGATATCTTAGGTATTTAATACATATCATTGTTCAAATATTCAACTATTTTTCAAAGTGCTAATTGGAGGTCTTTGATAGCAAATTGCTTAATTGAAATTTATCTTTTCAAACTTGCTTTCACTGAGCAAGATGACAAGTATCATTTTTAACCATCAGCCTTCCTTCACTAAAACGATTAATCCAATCATTAATTGAATTTCTAGGAACTCATTTATCTCAATAAACTGTGTACAAATTATTATATGATACTGTAGAGGGATTTTTAAGATATTACAATAAATTGTACAGTCGTTTGTTGAACGAGTTCGACTGAGACAACCATTTTTCGTCACAAGTGACCTAAATAGTGTCGTCATTTTCACATTGTGACGTCACAAACAAAGAGAGAAACTTTATTCAACATATGCTATTTATAGACCTTCTAATTCTAATCTGAATTGCGGTTTTGTAGATATAGAGATAGTTTGCGAACTTTTTGATCAACCCTCGTATGCCCCGAAACTCCTTATTTGACCAAGCTAAAGTTAAAAAACACCATTAAAGGATTTATTTCTAAAATTTTTATAAATCTGTAGGCACCTTTCTTTTACTAGATCTTGACCATAAGTATTTTTAAAGAATATTTCTTTAATTCATTTAAGAATGTTCATCAATTGATATCTTTCGAAAAACCCTGGTAATGCATGTTAATTTTTTTTGTCTATGATCATCTTATGACACCATAATTCTTAATTTAGGAATATCTTGAAAAATTATCAGTGGGTAAAATATGTCGCGTATGTCCTTAATTGAATCTTTTTCTCATTAACCACTTGCTTCGAAAAGATGAACCCTCAGTGAAACTTTTACAGTGTAGACCAAAGGAAGTGAATATTTGTTTCATCGAGATTTGGTTGATTCGTTTCGTTAGAAAATTACAAAGTGTGGATCAAAATGTGTCATTGTCGAAGCGACCTATGACGATTTCTGGGGAAGTGGACTGGATGAACATGCTACACTGAATACCAAACCCAATCATGGCCTGGCTTGAATAAGTTGGGTCAGGTTATCATGTCTGTGGCTCAGAAACACTGCCAGAAAAATCGCCCTAGTTGCAGTTTCTCAGTCCCGAGACAACCCGCACGAAAAGCGCCGAAAAATGTACAAGAGATAACTTCTTTCGTCAGTCAGCTAAAAGATGGACCCACCAAACGCTCACGCGATAGCCTCTGTGCAGAGGACGACAGCCAGCATCCCGACAGCGAATAAGGTATCTCTTTGAACTAAGAATAATGAACGATCTATTGAAATTTTTTTCCCTTAATGTAAGGGGTTTGAATGATTATAAGAAACGGTCAATTTTATATTATTGGCTACAAGATCTAGATATTGATATTGTTCTCCTTCAAGAAACCCATTATACTGAATCAAAATAATTTGTTTATAATGCTAGATGGCTAGGAAACAGCAATCATTGTTTTTCGAGTTCGTCCTTTAGTCGAGGAGTTTCTATTCTTATTAGAAATGGTTTTCAATTCATTAATTATCACAGATCATCTGATGGTCGAAAAAATTTACTTAATATTAAAATTAAGGATGAATCATACTGTATAGTAACCCTTTATGCTCGTAACAAAGTGCTCGATAGAGAAGATTTTTATATTACAACTAAATCGTGGGTACGAAAATATGTTCTAAATAATGACAATTTATTTATTGGCGGAGATTTAAATTGTAAACTAGATGTAAAAATAATTGTTTTGATACAATTACACATCAATTTTTTCCTTAATTAAACAACTTCACTTGATTGATACATGGAGAAATTTGAATAAAAACAAATCTGGATTCACTTGGTGCAATGCACAATATATACCAAGTAGTCGAATTAAATCGTAAAGTTGAATGCTGACTGATTTATTTTCCCACACTGATTATTAGGCAATCACACTAAACTGCCCATGAATTTTTCCGTTTTCACGACCATATTAAGGAGCACACGGCAGATGTCACAGGTCTTCAGAAGACGTTCATTCCTGCATGATACCTGATCCCACCTCATATGTTTTTGTAGGTGCGTGTTTGTTCAGTTCCCAATTTTTATTGTTTCAATGACTTTTGAGCTTGAATGCTGTTCGTTATCTTCATTTTTCATTAAAATATATTAAATGGTAGGAGGATCTATGAGTGAACATGACCAATAATGTATTGATTGGTCTCATATACTTTGCAGCTGGAAGCGAAATTAAACGATTTCTGATTGGCTTACAATGCTTATTTTCGTAACAAGACCCACCCTTGCTAAGTGGGTTAAAGTATTTATGTTGACCTTGAAGACTGAACCGATTTTTAAACAAATAGTTAATATTGGCCATAACTTCTGAAAGCCTAGTTCTATGCATTTCATATTTCACAGGTGTATTCCTTTTGACAGTATCTCTTAGCTAAGAACAATTGTGACCTCGGAGTTTTGACCAACTTTTAATTTTTTTTTTTTTTTTATAAATTGATAGCAAAATTATTATACCTGCAAGACACCGACAGACCACAACAAACATATCACTTGATTATCGACATAGTGGTCGCAAATTGTATTTTTCCATCTTCATACACAGTCTTTATTTATGTATATTTTCACTACTTACATTTGTTGCACATGGACCCTTTCCAACCAGCGGAACAACTGCTACAACTTCCATAGACATGATTGCAGGGCTCGCCATTCCAACAGTTTCCACTACAAAATTCTGAGCAGTTTTTCCCAAACTTCCCGGATTCACAGGCTGAAAAGAATACATTATAAGGACAGTTGATACAAACAAATAATTTCTTTATTGGATACTTAATATCATGTCAAAGGTTTAGGAAATTGAATGATTCTTTAAATTGTTTCTCCTTATAGACTTGGAAAATGAAATAGACTTGGAAAATATCAGTACATACATGTACTTCAAGAAAATCACAAATACGGACAAATCAAACTCGGTACAGGTATACAGATAAAAAAAAATTCAGAATATGTTAGTCTGGAATTAAAAGTAAAATATAAACTTTAGAAAAATATACCAAACCAGGTGAAATTTATTGGGAAAAGGAAAATTGTTAAAATCAGTGATTCTTTTTAATCATTTTATTTGTATCATATGCCCTTAATTATGTTAACTTATTTAGGCTTCCGATGATTGAGTCTCATCCCTTTTTATCCCGTAAATACAAGAGCTATTGGCGATATGAACAATTTATGAAAGTGTAACATATTTAGTGGTAATCTTGTTTTTTTGACATTGTGTGTTGCTTAACGTCCCTCTATCATGAGTGTCTAGAATTGTTCACTCATATGGAGACGCCGCCATTCGCTGGTGGAGATCTAGAGCTGCAAATATTGTCCTATACTCCGCATTAAGAGCCATGGAACAGGGAGGGATCTTTTTCGTGCCAGCACCTAATGCTACACGAACCTCAGTTTTTAAGGTCTCATCCGAAAGACCAGTCCCCACGTCCCACTGTGAGATTTGAACACGCGACGTAAGGATAGAACTCCTTACACCGCCATTCTAGAGCAGATGCTCTAACCTCTGCGCTTCGAGGGTGTAGTTGTAATTATAGGTTATACAGTAGACGCAATGTATGATATCTTATAACTACATTATCAGTTTGTAAATCAGATTATTTTGTCTCATGAAACAAGTTCCTGAGAAGAGTCAATAACAGTAGCAAAGAGCGTATATTTTAATAGTTACATGTATATCTTGTAAACATCAAACATAAAAAGAAACTTACAACCTTACTATTGATACAACTTTTCACTTCATGGCCGAAGTTAAATTGAAATAAGTTTTAATTAAAATATATAAATTACGTACAAATATTACACTGCGCTTCCTTCCAGCCAGGATCACAACTGCTGGTACAGTGTCCTTCCTGTCGATCGCACGCGCAGTGCCCGCAGACAAGAGTGCAATTCGTCCCATACCGAGCATGCACACAATCTACACGATCAGAAAAGCTTCATTTAGTTATAGCAATTATGACATTCCTTTGATTGCTAACGTTATGCAGATGTTGGTATTTGAGAGTTAGAGAGCAGAGAGTTTGGTAAGAGGAAAGGTCTACATGCACCTCGTTCATTATCAAACAGAAAGACTGGGCCATAGGCTCAGGTGATGAGCTATTTAGTGTAAATTTTGATGTAGGCAGTGGTCTAGCACTGCTTGTATGCCAATGCATCCACATTATTTGAAAATAATCATAAGAATAATCAAATTACATGTAAATATAACTTTTATCTTTTTAAGAAAAAAATGTATTTCAAACTAGAACTAATAAAGAGAGAAAAAATTCTTTTCCTTTAGATAATTAAAAGAAAAATAAAATTACAAGAAACTTTCTATTTTAATTCTCGTTAGGTACAAAAATCAGAAAAAAAATATTGATAATCCGGAGGATGGCTTTTGTTCACGTTTAATGTTTACAAACTTGCGCTGATTATGCGTGTTTGCGTTAAATTAGCATGCAGTTGTAAGTTACTAATTACAGCCCTATGTAATGAATGTTTTTATCGTTTAAAGTACATTTTAAAGTTTTAAAACATCTATTAATTACTAATTTAAAGCTATAAAAATAAAATCAATAAATCCAGGTATTAAATTTCTTTTTGTTTGCCTTTACATTTGATACCACTATGTGCATATGCACATACTTTCAGAAGGTTTATTGAGAAGTGGTTCACTTATCCGAACGATTCATTAAAATAATCGAGGATTTTTGTTCAGGACGAAGGCGTACGGATTAACGAGGTGCCACTCTATATAAAGAAACACTTAACATTTCAAATTCAAGCCTGATAAATTAGCATATATATACAAAAACTCATTCAAACTCAATAAAATTGTCCCTTTTCTAACATATTCTCAGACATTGCACATGTATAAAGATCATAGAAAATATTAAGAAAAGATTGAGAAAGTCTTGGAATCATTTCAGCTTTGATTTTTTAATTTTTAAAGTTGACCTTTTCTACAGTCTTGCGCTAAATAATTCGGATCTTCACACCCATTCCCGTCACAAGTCCCCGTCTCCACATCACAAGAATTTTTGTTCACACAATGCTCGCAAGTTTCAGTGCAATTTTCACTCCATCTTCCAACAGCGCAACCTTTTGGAAGAAAATGATCAATTTTTACACGTATTTATATATTTACCCACTAAGCAATGGCAAACTCCGTAGAATAAATGCATATCGAAAAAGAAATTTTAGAAATGTTTGATAATGTTTCACTTTGATCAGGTTGGGACCAATCGCCAAAATGGGATATAATAGTCCGCTTGGGATATAATATCCCAAAGGGCTATAAATTTATAGTGCAAAAAATGAAAAATTTTATTTTGGCTATAAATATCATAAATTCGCATCAGGACACTTCTAATTTTCTAATTCTAATTTTCATTCAAAATTTACCAAAAATCTGCACTTCACAAACTTCCACTACGGGCACATGTTGATAGGGGGATACATTTAACTGATGAATCCATACATATCTCGTTATTCTTTTACAGTCACCTTCTAAAATATAGGCCGGGGTTACATTTTTTGGATCAGCATAACAGATTTGTTTCTCACTTAATGGTTCATGAGTTGTATTTGAAACACGTAAAGTGTATCCATTTATTCGTTCCATATCAGTCACTACAAATAAAAATTAATACATCAGATCTAGAATTAGACACATTTCCACACAAAACGAAAGACAAACAAAATAAATAGGTCTACCTACGACCAATAGCACCTTTTATTATATGATTGAATAATTTCCATCTCTCTGATTGGCTGAGATCCAGCTATGTTAGAAAAAAACTACGTTGTATTGACCTGCACGTGACGTTCCAGGTCAATACAAGGAATAATTTCCTCTACATTGATCTAAAAATAGATTGGAAAATTCCAAATTGATACAAATTGTTTTGGAAAGCTATTTAAACGACTGTGATTTTTTTTGTCATGTGGAAAAACATAAGACAATATATATTTTAGGGTGAGGGTGGTAAGAGGGAATGCAGGGACCCCCTCCAACACTTTTACTGAACATTTTTTTTTTTTTACTTTTTAGCAGTCAGTTTTTCCTGACAATACTCCTTCCTTTCAAAATCTATCCTATAAAAAGACTGATATTATATTATTTTTTTCATGGCAACTAAAATTGATGAAAAAAAAACCATTTCAAATTTATACGACTGGTAAGGTTTATTCCCATTTTAATTCTGTTTCTCTTGTATTTGGCTAGGACTTAATAAAATGCAAGTTACCAAGTAGTGAGCTGTATCATTTTATCAGTGAATCATATAATAAAACAATTATTGCTGTTTTTTTTCGGTCAATACAATGATTTAGCCATCTTCGAAGTACAATATTCATCTCGCCATTCCGGCTCGATGAATATTGTACTCCTCAGATGGCTAAATCATTGTATTGACCTAAAAAACAGCAATAATTGTATAGTATATCCCAATATGCGGGGTGTATACTTAAGCATTGAATTCATATTTTTGGATGTCTTCGGTCCTATAACAGGTCAAGACCTAGTCCGAAAAATCTGACGTTTTCCTGGCTTTTTTACGATTTCGATATTTTACATGCTAGGAAAACGTCAGAACCGACGCCATTATGAAAACTGGAAATTTAGCCGTCTTCAACTGGAGTTGATTTTCGATACTTGTGAACCGAACTAAATGCCGAAATCAGAATTTGTCAAAACCACAATGCCTTTAATGGAGTTTTATGAAGAGACTTACTTTTACATTTGACAGCTGACTTTTACATTTTAGTAATAGGAGTTTGTCACTGTTTAAATTGTAAAAGTCAGCCGTCGATTGTAAAAGTAAGTCTCTTCATAAAACTCCAATACTCACCAATATCGATGAAAAGAAAATTTCACTCCACATTTCGTAACAGGACATGCAAGATTTTAAAATGCACGAAATGAAGACAAATTTCGACAGTGTGATAAAACCCTTTTCAATGGATTATTTATTGCATAAATGAATCATAAAAACTATATTGGTAAGTTCTTTAGGTATTGTACTTTTGATAACTTTTGACTCTGAAATTTAATCCAGTTCGCAAGTATCTAAAATCAACTCGAGAATGCCGCCTCTGGTTGGAGGCGGCGATTTCCCAGTTTACGTAATGACGCCGGTTCTGACGTTTTCCTGGCATGTAAAATATCAAAATCGTAAAAAAGCCAGGAAAACGTCAGATTTTACGGACTAGTCGAGACCACTAGATTTTCTGACGTCAGCATATATTTGCATGTAAATTAGCTATCTGTTTACTTTACCTACTGCTGAATGAGCCGCGATGCATTGTGGGCTACTACAAGTACCCAGCTGTGTTGAAAATAAACAGGTTGAGGAAACTATTTTCTCTGACGTCAGAATAAATTTACATGCTAAGTGCGGAATCAACGTGACTGACTAATCGACCAATCAGCTCAATGAGTTGAATTATGGGTTACTACAAAAATACTACATGTGTGTTTCGAAAAGCCATTTTTTAAAATCGCTCTCGGAAAGACGTGATGCATTTTTTCAAGCATTTTACACGCTTAATATAATATGTTCATTATTATCTACTAATCCCATGGTCACATTTACAAACAAATGATTAATAATGATAAAAATTAGGGAATTCCCAACTCCATTGTACAAGTCTTTTTGTTTACAGCTTTCCCCATGCTGTACTGTCAGCGAAAAGTCAATTTCACGTGGCTATTCATCGGTAAATAAAAACCAACTCTGAGTTGCACTCACGTATTGACAATGTTTACAACGTATACAACTTTGAAACATACATTATGCTACTCAATACACGTTCGATGATCAATGCACATGAGAATTAATAAAGAGGAGAATCAAAGAAAAAACGTGCAACTGAGGTCCTTTTTGTAAATGCATGAAATTTAAATTTCTATACTAACAAATAACTGAGCAACAAATAATTCAGCCAGTTACATGGCAAACGCCTCCAACCAGAGGCGGCATTCTCGAGTTGATTTTAGATACTTGCGAACTGGATTAAATTTCAGAGTCAAAAGTTATCAATAGTACAATACTTAAAGAACTTACCAATATAGTTTTTATGATTCATTTATGCAATAAATAATCCATTGAAAAGAGTTTTATCACACTGTCGAAATTTGTCTTCATTTCGTGCATTTTAAATTCTTGCATGTCCTGTTACGAAATGTGGAGTGAAATTTTCTTTTCATCGATATTGGTGAGTATTAAAGGGATTGTGGTTTTGACAAATTCTGATTTCGGCATTTAGTTCGGTTCACAAGTATCGAAAATCAACTCCAGTTGAAGATGGCGAAATTTCCAGTTTTCATAATGGCGCCGGTTCTGACGTTTTCCTGGCATGTAAAATATCAAAATCGTAAAAAAGCCAGGAAAACGTCAGATTTTTCGGACTAGGTCTTGACCTGTTATAGGACCGAAGACATCCAAAAATATGAATTCAATGCTTAAGTATACACCCCGCATATTGGGACATACAAGGTGCTATTGATCGTAGGTAGACCTATTTATTTTGTTTGTCTTTCGTTTTGTGTGGAAATATGTCTAATTCTAGATCTGATGTATTAATTTTTATTTGTAGTGACTGGTATACATATGGAACGAATAAATGGATACACTTTACGTGTTTCAAATACAACTGATGAACCATTAAGTGAGAAACAAATCTGTTATGCTGATCCAAAAAATGTAACCCCGGCCTATATTTTAGAAGGTGACTGTAAAAGAATAACGAGATATGTATGGATTCATCAGTTAAATGTACCCCCCAATCAACATATGCCCGTACTGGACGTTTGTGAAGTGCAGATTTTTGGTAAATTTTGAATGAAAATTAGAATTAGAAAATTAGAAGTGTCCTGATGCGAATTTATGATATTTATAGCCAAAATAAAATTTTTCATTTTTTGCACTATAAATTTATAGCCCTTTGGGATATTATATCCCAAGCGGACTATTATATCCCATTTTGGCGATTGGTCCCAACCTGATCAAAGTGAAACATTATCAAACATTTCTAAAATTTCTTTTTCGATATGCATGTATTCTACGGAGTTTGCCATTGCTTAGTGGGTAAATATATAAATACGTGTAAAAATTGATCATTTTCTTCCAAAAGGTTGCGCTGTTGGAAGATGGAGTGAAAACTGCACTGAAACTTGCGAGCATTGTGTGAACAAAAATTCTTGTGATGTGGAGACGGGGACTTGTGACGGGAATGGGTGTGAAGATCCGAATTATTTAGCGCAAGACTGTAGAAAAGGTCAACTTTAAAAGTTAAAAAATCAAAGCTGAAATGATTTTAAGTAGGGCTGTCACGGGTACCCGAAATGACCCGGAACCGCGGAACAATTAATTCGGGTCGGGTACGGTTCCGTTTTTCCGGAATTCGGTTCGGTTCCGATTTGTTTAATAGAGTAGATTTTACTATAAAAATGGCGTCAAAAACGAGACATTTGTTAGTACGTTGTCATTATAAGGTGAATTAATTAATTTGGTACAATTGTTGTCTAGTCAGGAGACTACTTTAAACTAGTTATGATGTTGCTTTTTCTAAGATTAAATGAAAATATTCTTTTTATTGTTTAAAATAATACAAATCATGAGCTTTTCTTCCATTACCTACCCGACCCGAGAAACC
>PRKT01001720.1:36616-56177 GCA_003671525.1 Saccostrea glomerata | reverse complement strand
ATAGCTAAAATTTCACCTGTCTTATTTTGGGGGACACCTTTTAAGGATCAGTAACGTACAAGCCATGGGGATTATGGTCATGATATCTAAGAAATATTACTCGATTCAAGGACTTTCAATGATCCAGAGGTCATGTTACAGTGAAAGAAATAAAATATAACAACAACAGCTGCTTCAGTAGATATATTGTAAAGTTATACTCTATATGACATAAATATCCTTACCTGTGTGTCTAAATGAGAGCATGAAGGATGTTTAGCTGTAAGGAATGCAACACTACCAAAGTCAGACAGACTCATTTCTGATAGTTAAATATATAAATAAAAATATGTAATTTGTTTTAACGCGTTGAGGAACTTAAGAAACCGATATATATCTTGTGAAATCGAGTAACTGTTTCATTATAACGAGAGAGTTAGCTCTTACTTCCAATATAATTATATTGTTCTAACAAGTTATACATCTCGTTATAAGGACGTGATAGGCCAATTAATGAGAAGATAAAAGTAATCTTATTTTTACGAGTCTTTTATCTAGTTGTGATTAGTTTTGAACAAAAAATATTTAAAGAAATAAGAGTATAAAATGGTAACACAGTATTTTTCAATGGATTTGAATTTCAATAATAATATTTGTCAAATTTAAAACACGTAAACAAAGGAAACTTTAGTTTGCGTTATGGTTTATTGACTTATAATAAAGTCTTCAGTTGTCATGTTCTTATAATTTTTATAATCTTATTCTTATAGGTTAAGCGAGTTTTCTGCAAAGACATTAACTCAATATTTGTTTGACATTGCTACTAAGATAAAAGCGATTCATGAACAAACAAATGTTTGTCAATGTTCTTTTCAGTTGAAAATTATAAATCCACTAAGATGATAAGACAATAAACTCGTACATAGACATCTTCGCCATATATGATCCACATATGTGTATCATATGTGAATCATATGAGAATCATAAAAAAGGGCGTCATATGATTTGCCGTGTATGATTCTCATATTATTGTATATACATATGATTTGATCCACATATGATCCTCATATGAAAGCAATGCATATGTGGATCATATATGGCTAAATTGCCTATGAATAATGTTAGTTTTAAAACTCCTTTTTCGTGATCTTTTTAGTTTTTGCAATTTACTTCTTTACCATATCTCCTAATAGTCACATCCGCTCTTCTAAAGGTGAAATGCTCAACCTAGCTCCCCCCCATCTGCGAATGCTGTATGCTTTTATTATTTTCCTTAACGGGGGGACTCAGATTCTCTGAATAAGCTTGTTTCTCTATATTTTGCAAACTTGCATTGGTGAACAAAGAATGGGTGGACTTAACTGGCCAGAAAAAATGCCGTAAATTTAAGTTTCATAAAATGTTTATTTTTTTCCATCATATAAACCCCCGATATCTTAACTGTGTATTCATGGTACGGATGTAAATTTAAAACACTCTTTACGAGGTAAACTAAATAAATATTGAAAGCATGGTGCCTGAGGATTTCTTGAATATCAATAGATAATCAGAGTCACGCGTTTTTCATCGTCTGAATACAGAGTCAGCACATGTTGGCGGCTGTTCTTAAGAAAACTGTAGTTGAATATTGAACAAAATAATGTTATATTAAAAGGAGAAGAGCCGACAAAAGTGTGCTCATACTTAATTTAACAAAAAACATGATCAAAACAAACTTCTTACTTCCATTGAAATGTCTTCGATTGACCTGTTCAATATTACAATTCGTCACGTGATGTCCATCTGCGAGTGAACTCGTGAAAACAGTTACATTGTATTCTTCAACCTGACCTCGATCTAAATCAGGTCTTTGAGCGTGTTTTGTTGCCGTTTTCAGAGTATAGCAAATTAAATATTGTTTTAATTTTGCGTGTCATCACATTTTAAAAATAATTTCATTTTGACATCAATGTAAAATGCTAAACACGTATTCGAATTTTTGGAAAGAGAGAGGGATAGAGAGAGAGAGATGTCAACAATGACAGCGATCGATAGCCCCGCCTCCTATAAATATTGATTATGTGACATAAATACGACTCCGGGTACATGTCGAATTCCGGAAGACGACACTCATGTATCGTTGCTTCAATTTTGATACACGACAACGGGGCATTGTTTTTGCACAAATGTTCCACTTAATATAACCAAGTATATGTTGCTCTTTCAATTGCACATAATTTATTTTGGATTCACTTCATTTACAGATTGTAAGAGGAGTCGCAAAAAGATCCAAAATACGGCGTTATGTCCACCCATTCTTTGAGAAAAAAAGGAATTTCAAATTTTCGGATTGTTTTATACCTTTGTATTTTTACAATAGTTTCAAATTTCACCAGCGAATTTTTTTGGGTGTGTCTGCGACCTGACAAAATGTTGATAAAGCAAAATACCAGAGAAAAATGTAATTGGATACTCCGGGGTGGTCCATTGCAATGGATTATAAGCAAAAAAATTTGGTTTTACCATTTTTTTTAAAACAGTGGCTTTTTTGTGTGTTGTTATAATCATTTTCCAATATTTAGAATTTTTTGAATACGAAACCTACTTTTAACATATTTTCGCTAATGAGAACTTTTTTTAACTAAAATGAAACTTTTCTCTTTCAGTAATTATCTGATATCAATTTCTGTAAATATAATTGAAACACTACAGTGATTTGTATGACAATTTGTGAACGAAACCGAGACGCATATATTAACCCTTTAGCCCTGTTTTCAACGTAGGTAGGTCATAAAGTAATGCCCTAATGATACATATGACTCTGATTGAGTAAAAAATAATCATAGCTAGCTTTGAGCTATGAGCACTTAATAATTATTAAAAATGAAAAGAAGCAAAGAAAGATAAGCAATTAAAATAAAAATTAAATCTGGTGCTTCTGAAATTGATTTCTCTCTGTAAATTCTTATTTGATGTCATAACGAGGTGACAAACAATTTGCAGAAATGTTCTGATGTTCCAACTATTGAAAACACTCTACCAATACGACTTTTATTATAATTTTTATTATAATTCCAGAAGATTTATTTGGTGAGATGATAAATACTAGTAGTGACAAGAATTGCCTGAAGACAAGCTAGAGTCAATAATTTTCCCCATATATCCCGTTCATGACAAGGAGCACACGGCGGGTGAGACTGGTCTGCAGGGGATTCTCACTCCTCCATTGTACCTGATCCAATCTCTGATGTTTTGGACACCTGTGTTTGCTCTGCTTCTATTTTGTATTGTTTTATGGACATATGAGCTTGAATACTGTTCGTAATCTCCATATATTTCATTCATATCGGAAAAAAAGATTTAATCATGCAGGAGCTGTGTAGCGTAGTAGTAAACGTGTTAGTCTCAAAACATGTCATCAATCCAGAGATAATAATGTTGTTGACCTTTGACGTTACACTTTCATGGCCCTACGAAAATATTGACGTAACTATGTCCTAGTAATAGTGTTACTGACTTAATTAGTACCCGATCTCTATAATTGTACTTAAAATAAGAGTAAAATATAAGCATTGTAATTGTGATGATAAACAAAAAGGTTGCTTTTAATTTGTATGTGATCAGGTTTGTTGATTTCTCAAAGCACTTTTAAGCACATTTCGTGCATAAGATTGAAGCAAAGCGAAATATGCGTCATGAACGTCCACGGACAAATATGTTGAACTTCCTAAATGTTTAGTAAACTATTAATAAATAGAGTAAATTTATCAATCTGACATTTATTCTCAATGTTTAGATTATGAACGTATAATTAATCCTGTAATAGATGGGTAAAAAGTGAGAATTTCCCTCACGAAAAACGGTTTGATGTTATTTTCCTACATTAATTTAGAAACTGGACATTCTGTTGAATTTGTAATCCATTCAATAGCTACAAAGCATACAGTTTGGTATCAAAATTTAAGAAGTATTTCAAATTTCTAAACTAAGCACATTATTTTAATTTCCAAAATTCTACCTAAGTTTTCGTGTAAATACATGGGTATATTTAAAGTTTATATTCATATTTGCGTTTTCAATTAATAGCGTTACGGATTCTTTTTCTGTCGATTTCTTTTTCTTGCCACCATTTAAGTAAATTCGCTAATGAAATCACAATTTGATTGTTCTTGTTTTGCGAGGATAATGAAAAATATACATTCATTTTTTAATACTCTATCCAATTAAAACATGATTGAGACGTAAACCGTTTGTTTGTGTTGTCCATTCTATAGCTTAGTAATGAGCTCCCCTAACGATCCATTAAGTCACCTGTAAGTGTCCATTCTTTTTGGAAAACTGTCCATTTCTTTATAAGAATTGACAGTTTTTTTCAAAAAGAATGGTGAATTAAAACAAACAGAATGGAGAGTTACTAATGCTCAAGAGGGAAACAAAAACCTTAATTACGATTTAATGTCCATGAAATAACAAAAAGAATTTGGAGATTAAAGTTAATTCAGAACACATCGTCTGTATCGGATCTGTTCGATTTTACACATTTGAATCCATGAATAATGCACATTATTTCAATGCTCAAAACTTTTTTTTTAACAAATCTTGAATTTAAATGACTGACTTTCAAAATTCATTACAAGATTCTGCAACATTCCCTCGAGAAGAATCCATTTTAAGCTTGAAGTAGCCTAATATTAATCCATCACCCAGAAAACAGTTGGCAAAATGAAAACGACCCTGCTGCAGTGAATATTTCGGTAGAAAATAGTTAATATTGAAACATTTCCAGATTTGATTTGAATTGGAAATATATTTTCAGGTTGAAGTTGGCTCGTGGCTATCCAACACTTGGAAAACAATTTGCATTTCACCATTACACTGCTGCAATTAATATATCCTCAAAAATTGTTTTCAAATGAAAAATAATCCTGTCTAACCTCGAAATATCTGTATTTGTCGTCGAAATTTTGAGGAGATCAAGGTTTGGATAATATTTTCTTTTACGCTTACTGTTCTCTTTTTCCAGGTCAAAATATCACTGGTTTTGTGCATCTTTTGGTTTCAATTCGATTTCGAATCTGTCATATCAATTCTCTTCATCGAATGGAAACATGTTTGCCTTTACATTACAAAATATAAAATGATTTTGGGGAGATGCATTCTTATATGAATACTAGCATCCCCCGAAAACCACCTGTAACTGTCCATTCTTTAGACAAAGACATTTTGTTATTCGCATCTGAAAACACAATGGCTATTCAACAAATTTCTGTGCACCCCAAGCTTACCTATAACAGTCCATTCTGTAAACAATGAATTTATTGTATGTGTGTTATACCTGTTTTGTACACTTTAAGAAAAAATCTCAGACCAAAGAGAATCATGTTTTAAGTAGGAGAAAGGCCTCAAACTGTCCATTCTGTGAGAGAAAGCACTGATCTCGGGACTACGGCCCTCGATTATTTCTTTCTCTCACAAAATGGACAGTTTGAGGCCTTTCTCCTTTACGTACAATTTATGATCCCTACTTAAAAATGAAACGCATACTTATTGAAATTCTATGTTATGCATAAGATTTATATGAATGTTATTTTCCGACAAGAATCGGGTAGTTACATTCAAAACCTATCTTTTCATACCAATATATGCCATATAACAAGCAATTTTTTTTTTTGGAAAAGCACCTTTGAGTTTAATTGATCAGGAACTGATATTGTCAAATGACACCAACATCGCGCGTAACTGTCGGACTTTTTTTTCAATAATTTCAATAATGAGAAATTACTTTAAATACTTTGTTGACACATTAAATGAGATTTTTTTTTAAATATCTGAAGCTATAGGCATCCTGCAAGTCTTGAACAACCATCTACTTTGACTTGAATGAAAAATAGTTATGGAAATATTGCCATAGATTACAATCTGATTAAAATCAGATCTCTGTTACGCAACGAAATTCTGATAGTCGCTGTACAAAGATCTGAAGACATCCCATTAAGGGTCACGTCAGAACTGAACTTTGGTGACGTAGGGTCTACCAATCAAATGCGTCTATAATAACCAATCGTGGCAATTCTTACATGAAGTATTCGATATTCCTTGAAAAATGGCGGACGTTCAAGTTATGGACAAAATTTTACACCACATCGGTGTCATTACTTTAAAAAAAGAACAACAAAGATTAATAAATGCTATGATTGAAGGAAAAAATGCATGGCAATTCTGCCAACGGGGTTTGGTAAATCGCTACCTTTACAAATATTTATTCTTCTTATACGTGAGACGAACCATGAATTCAGCGACCATCAGAATTTCGGAGCGTAACATAAGATTGGATTTTAATCAGATTTGTTAGATTATTATCCTGTTTTGGAACCCATATTGAGATGAGACCCGGTGTAGTCTTTTTGTAATGAGTAATTCAAAATCTGTGCCTATACAATAAAAAAAGTTTAAAGGTAAATTATTCATTCACTGAAAGAATTACCTAGTTGAATTATCTAGTGTGCCTAGTAAAGCGTTCGTCGTGATTAGTAATCACTCTGTTTACTAGGTAAGACAGTGAAAAGTGGAGTAGTGGTCATAAAGATACTTAAATACATTGTGAAAGTTACTTATAAATTCTTAGATTTACTAATGTTATCTAGTATATCTCCCCAATGCTTAATAAAACTACTTTTTAGGTAGGGATTGTATGGACAGTAAATTTACTAGTCTCCCCGGTGACTTTCACTAGTTTTTTTTTCAGTGTTCTAGAAATGCGCTATTTTTTCAGCTGTCTTTTTGAAATTTTTCAGATTTATATCTAAAATATAAAACGTAATATTTAACTTGCATTTTGTGACACATGAATGGAAGTATTATACATGCATCTAAATTGTGATCAATCAATCGTTCTATTAGCCAAGGTTAGCCAAGATATGTTTCAGTACTAGTTTATAAAACATATTTTATATTTTATTGATAATGTCAATGTTGTCATACTTAAACTTAATTTAAATGTGTATGCTAAAATTATTGTGCCGAAAGTATTAAAGTGCTTTAATGATGGAATACGCATTACAATGTATTGTTATTCATTCTTTAAAGTTATTTAAGATCGGACCCCATTGGAAATAAGCTCTCGAGCTTTGATGGGTTATCCTGGTATCTATCTAGTCATGTTAAATTATTTATCTAGTCATGTTAAATTATTTATTTATAAAATCTTGATTACCAACTTTCAACTGTAATAAGATAAAGTAAAATTATGTGTATTTGTTTTATGTATGATGACATGATACCAAATAAATACTACTACTACTCTTACTACTAAGGTTTAAAAATTCTGACCCTTATTACAATTTGAAATTAATGTCAGAAACGCACTCTTTACCAATTTCTTTGATATTTGTCTCATTTAATATTTGAATGAAACAATTTTAGGCAACACAATGTTTCAGTTAAAAAGTCTGACATAATTTGAATAATGTAGCCACAAAATTACTACGAAATATTCTAAAGATTTCAAGCATACTGTGAAATCACAAATTTTCGTGAGGGTTTAATTTTCGAAGTTTTCGTGGTGTGAAGAGACCCACGAATTCATGTCCACCACGAAATGTAAACTGTGACAAACATGACGACTCAATAATTCTACATCCACGAAATGAAGTCCCCACGAACCAATAGTTTGTCCTCAAACCTCGAAAATTTGACACCACGAAAATATCTGATTTTGCAGTAGCTGATATATCAAACAAGCTCTTAAGAACTGTAATTATCAAATTCAGTCAGATGTGATTGTTACTGAACCTTAAGGTATATCTTTACTCAGAAGACTAAAAATTCCACTGATAAGAACGAAAAACCACCTATTGCACATCGTATACCTACAAATCTGGTGTTAAATTTCAATATCAAATTATTAGGTCAATGACCTACTTTTCATGCTAGTGCCCCCTGAGTATTTTGCGGGAAATACCTCAATTTTTCATACTATGACCATTTTTTTCTTCATTTACAACATATTACAAGTAGCAAAACTTTTTAAATAATGAAATATTATAGCAATGGAACAGAGTTGCTTCGAATAAAGAAACAATTAGAATTTGGGTCATAAACTTGAAAATTATTACAGTCCGAATTTCCTCTGTCATATTCATATTTTTTTCCCCATTTTTAATCAAATATTTAAAAAATCTGACTGATAAGAACTCTAAATTATTTATAACCTCAGGTTACTTTTGTTGCCCTAATTCTCATGGTATTAACATGATATTGGGTCAATGATCAAATTATTGAGATATGTTGCCTTGAATGATTTTTTTTCTTCATATTTTTGAATTTATTTATTTTGCAGCATTCAATTATCTGAAATAATTTATGAGCTTTAACACACATAATATTTGTAAATTGAAGTTTTAAAATACATATAATCTTTACATTGTGATTAATAGCACAAGAAATAAAAGATTTTGACAAAAATTAAAAATTAAAAATTTAGTCCGAATTTCCTCTGCATTACCATACACTCACTTTTGTTCCCGTATATTTTCTTCAAATAATAAAATATTAAATTTTTAAATTGATATTGAGTTAAAACTCAGTTATTCTATCTATTTAAAACAATTTTTGATTTAACATATCATACTTTATAAAATTTCCTTTCTGAGTAAAGGTCATCCTTAATCTGAATCTTTAACTTATTTAAACCTCGATTGATTTAATTTTAAGATCATATATTGAATCATGGAAACTAGAAAAAAAATATTGTTTTTATCTTATATGAAAGGTGTTTTACGTCCATTAAGTCCTCTCTGTAATTTTGAGGAGGAAACCTTGACGAATTTTTTTTATTATGGTCATCTTGTTAAGGAAATATGGGGACTGTTTAGAAAAATGGATTTTATTTATTTACAAAAACTTTTCAAAATATTAACCAATTTCTGTTGCATGTATATTAAGCATTTCTAGCAAAGAAAACACAGCTTTAATGTTATTATCTTGCTTGGAAAACAGTAACTATACCCAAAATCTAGAAAACCTTTAATATTTAACAAAGTTAAAATATAATTTGTAAATACGTTGCAATTGAAAAAATGTTTGTTTGCATTACATATGGAGGAAATCCAATTCAAATATAGGATGGCACTTCTTATATAATTTTTTCGAGCATTAATCAGACATATGTGAAAATTTAAAAGTATTTGGCATTTTTACTTTCTTTCTAATAACAATAGTAAACATTGTAATGAATACATGCATTTATACGGAATATACATATATTTTAAATATTAAACTAGGTGATATTGCATTGAATTAGTGTGAAGAATGAATCAGTGAGTAAATGTTAGATTCAAAATTCACAATGTTTATGAAGTTATATAATGTATTTTTCACATTTCAACATTAAGATAATAAGAATATAAATGTACTTATGTACACTTATGTTTTTTATTATCTTAATGTTGAAATGTGAAAAATAATTGAAAAAAACCGTTTGATTCTGTATTTTTAAAATATATAGGGATGAATAATGTTTTCTTTCTTTTCTTTTTTTTTTTAAAGAAATGGTTTTAATAATTAAAAAAATCATTTTTTAATCCAATGTTCTATTCCATTGCCATTAAGGAATTTAAACCAACATGCATGTACTTTATGATGATATAAGTGAAAATATGTTACGGGTAGTCAAAAATTTTAATTTGGTGGTCATTATTTTTGAATTATTTTTAAATTCACGTATTTGTTTTAATACACAAATTACTGTATAAAAAAGAATGGCGGTAATGCATGCAATTTCACAGTGTACTGTACATGCAATATTTTGCAAGGAAAAAAGTTGGATGATGAGATTAATGCGTGAAAAAGATGATAAAATAAACATGCTTAGCATGTGGGGATTTCTTTTTATCTTAAAGATACACAGTATACAAGTAATAAAAAATCACAGACACTATGGGTATGGGCCACCCTCTTCCATTTTTGTTTCTTTCAAAATCTGGATTCGAGTAACATTTCCCCATTGAGGTTGATTGATACATAAAAAGAGAAGACTCGTTTCTCGTCGTTCTGCTTCATCTCTCTTTAAAACTTAGCATAAGAAAACATGGGACATGCATATATCAATAAATATGTCTCTTTTTTAAATTTTTTTTTTTTACTTTTTTATATGTCCATTTAATTTTGTGCCCCGGTTTGTAAATATTTCAATTAAATCATCCGCATATAGGGCGTTTCGAAGTTATTATATCTCCGGCAAATGACTTTTGTGCTCAAAAGGATTTTAAGGGTAAAAGCATATTTACATTATTGAGAGCTTCTCTTTCAGGTCCTTAGCGACGGAAATTCATCTCATTGTAGGTAGAAAGACTGTGTATACAATTCAATGTCTCCTTCAGAAATATCTATTTCATTGAAAAAATCAATTAAACGTTTTCTTGCTTTATTAATTATGTGCATATTAAATAAAAAATGTAACCTTCAACACCCCCAATACTTTAAAGACAGACGAAATATTGCACATTAAAAAAAGACAACTTTAAATCAATAACTAGTCATCAAATATGAACATCAGACACTGTAAAATATATTAGGGATTTCCCATGATTTGTAGATAGATTACATTTTTATTTAACGAGTTTAGTGTTCTTAACGGCTTTGCTAATAATCATCATAATCATCAATAATAATCAACTACAATTCATTGGAGAATCTTTTTATCCAATATTTGATACATCATAATCAATGTTTTACATTGTTTTGTATAGGATTCCAGTTTAAATTAATTACACTCTCTAACTCTTGCAGGAAGGTACGAGTAAACTACCCTGGAAAGGTCCAACCTCTGAGGACCCCGTGTTTATCAATTAAGCGATGTCGAAAATTGAAAACACGGGTGGTAGATAACTCTGCCATATAAATGCGTGTTAGATATCGACAATGTATACGCAGAAACCCATTATGGACATGTCTAAAAAAATTCATAGAGGATAATTCGTTATAATTATATTTTTCATATCGTAAAATTGCATTGGATTTGTTTTAACAAATTTAAAAATTTGTTACTACATTTACAAATCCAATTTGTCTGACCAAATTCTGAAATTTGATGAAACTTTTATGAATTTAATGAATTTCATGAATTTGAATTTAGCCTGAATTCAGTTCGTTATATCCATATATTTCATTTCTATTGATAAAATTAGGGTTTATAAAAAATACATAAATATGAAAGGCACAATTTAGGACCTATCATTAATATTTGTTTAATTCGATATAATGAATTGTTGAATATGTCTAAACAAATTTATCTCGTTATAACATTTTATCAGAATTCGTAATGATGAATTTATTCTGTTATTATAACAAGTTTGTTGAATTCCCTATAATGAATACAAATTTTGTAATAACGTGATGAATTCGTTTTAACGAATTGAAAAAAAAATGTTATAACGAATAACAGATTTGTTAAAACGAATTTACTTTGTTATAACCCAAAACATGACAAAAATAAGTGATTTCCTTTTTATACCTAAGTTTACCAGGCCTTACCATACAATACTCAATTTTAATTTATTAAAAAAATTGTTTTTTCAAATTTTATCAAGTCTTGACCTTAAAGTTTAATTTCTTAATTCCATGTTTAAACTGTAGGATACAAGATTTCTGGCTGTATTTAAAAAACAAAACAACTATCATAGAAATAAAACATCAGGTCTATTCAATGGGATATGGATATAATTACGGCAAAAAAAATTTAAAATTTCATTTTTGATGTTTTAATGTTTTCAAATATATAACTAAGGTATTTCCAATGATCTCTAAAGATTTGATTTTCATTTGTCGCGGTACAAGATAGTTAGAGCTCCAAACCTGTGATAAGCAAACAGGGCCCGTGCCATGTTTTTGCAATTGTTTATTTATGCTAAATATACTAACATATGTTCGTTTAAAGTAGATTTTGTCGATAAATAAGTTATTCTAAATACAATTAGACAGTTTCTAGTGATTTGCTGAACCTTGTTTTCTTATAAATATGACATTTTCTATATGTAAACAAAAGCAAGGCAAGGGCCTTATTTACATTAAGAAGAATTTTTAGTTCTGTTTATCCTGTTAGATCAACGAATGACCTTCAGTTTGTCGGTGATCATTAGAATTGCCTCAATGTGCAATTGTAAATATTGAAATTGATATCAAACAAATTCAGTTGAAACTTTGTCCATGTCTTTTTGAAAAGCAACTGTGAAAATTTTATATGTATTGCAATGTAGTTTTAAAGGATTAAAATCTTATATTTACATTTGCAAATGTTTTCCTTTATATAACACTACTGAAAGGAATGCGTATCTATAACTGTATAATACGGGTATGGGGTCAAGAGGTCAAAGATGTGCGTGTGGATAATCGTTTGACGTAATTTCTCAGTGACGTCATAAAGGGTCGACGCGCGATCAGTGGATTACAATACTTGCCGTTGGGTTTGAAAAATAATACATTTCACACGTGAAAAGTCACAATCAGGCAAATATTAAGTATGAATAAGTCACAAATGTAAATATAAATAAAAAGGTATCATTTTAAAACATCTATCGGGCTATAAATACGGGTTGGTACGAGATTAAATTCATCATAAAGCCCTTCGGGCTTTATGGAATTTAATCTCGTGACCAACCCGTATTTATATCTCGATAGATGTTTAAAAATGATACCTTATTTCTTAAATAAATTGCATATTTCACAAGCCATCGTGCTCCATCATAATTTGTCAGGCCAAACATTGAGGTGACAATGTGTTGTTCTTTTTCCCCTCAAAATAGGTTTGCATTTATCTACTAAATCGCAAATACCCCCCCCCACCAAAAAAAAAAAACAAAAAAACAAAAAACAAAAAAAACAAAAAACATTCTAATTTATTTTAGTGGTGTTGATGTTTGTATAAAGGTTATAACTTTGTGCTTAAAAAGGTAGGACATCTTCAACTTTGCCAAGTTGTTAATTAAACGTTTGAATAATTTGATTTTAAGCCCTTTTAACAGAAATCAAAAAGCATCATTAGGGAAGCTTTTGACAATAATTTGGAGTTTCAGTGGTTGACAGATAACATTTAACGCTTAAATCAAATATCTGATATTTGTAAGTTTATGTAAGTTATAACCTGTATATAATCCCCCACTCCCACCCATAAAATTAGGTTGTTGCGTTTCGTTTGCATTTCAGTATATGATATATTTCATACAGTGTAATGATAATAATTTGACTATGAATATTTTATAAATATGAACAGAGCATGATGTATCAATATTATTTTACCTCATTTATCAAGTAAAATTGCGATGATATTAAAAGGTTTTCAAAAATCTTTTGAAAAATGACAGTTTTTTCTCTATAAATGTATTAATAATACCCTTTGCTATTGTTTGATCAAATTTGACTGACGAATTTAATCCGATGTTTTCATGATATCTGGGACAATAAATTAAGAATTTTTCATTAATAACAATATCATAAATCGAATTCTTGGTTTTCATTTAAGATACTGAACAAGCACATTTTCGTTTGAGGAATATTCTTGAATTGTTTTCTGCCAAAGCACCGATGATAAACTGATAATAATATGTACTATCTAAAATTTTACAAATGCTTTTTTCGCTATATTTTCTTCACATCGTCTATTTTTACATGAAAAGTATATAATACAATCCGAAAAAACCCATTTAAGACATATATATTCATATACATGGTTTGAATTATAACTATATGATTGTATTCTTCATCATTTCTCAATTGTGCTTTCAACGATTACATATTGTATTGGACACTTTCATTTTTACCTAACACACTAGTTTTCTATATATACTGACCTTGAAGGTTTTTAATATCAAAAACAAGAATACAATGTTTTCTACTACAGTATTGAGAACATCTCTTTCGGGTTCTCTTGGAACCAAATTTCATCTCAGTGTAGAATTAGTAAACAATACCATGTCTCCTGCAAACAAACAAATTCTATTCCTTGAAAAGCAGCAATTAATATACCGTAGAAGTGGAAATGTTAGAGAGACGCAAGTTTATCGCTTTGTCCTTAAAAATTGGTGTTTTATTTTTTTGCGAGATGTAATTTTAGCGGTTTTAAAATGCTCGTTATAGAAACTCTTGCAAATAAACAATATTAATCTTTCGCGAAATTCAATTTTAGCGATTTCAGCATTTTCGTTTGTACAATATATCTCTTGCATAATCTTTTGCAAAAAATTAAAGTATAATCTTAAAAGAAAATAAACAGAAGAAATACAGAAAGCAGATTGTTATTTTATTTATATATTAACATGATAACATTCCACAAAATAGTATTGCAGACCTACTAACATGTATGGTATGGGTTAGAATTAGGTATGCTTGTGTTCTTCAGTATTTCTTAATTGCTCCGTCTACTACTGCATAGTTTTCAGGATTATTGCAGCACTTACGACCGAGTTGCTCTATACATCTAAGTTTAAGTGTTGGTGTATGGGGATTGAGCTGGGAGAAGTTATTCAGAATTATGGATTTTCGTAACATTAAAAAGATTGTTAATCACAATGTTCTTACCTTTTATAAAGAGATACATAATATATTTCCTTCCATAAAGTGAATCTGTAAAAATATATATGTTTTTCACATTTAATATAAAAAGCTGCTTAACAATTACTATTGCAACAAAAAAAAACCCCAAAAAACAAAACGACAGGTCCCTTATTTTTTAAAACATCTAATTTCGCATGTCGCATAAAAACGTACTCTATACAGTTCGTGTTTAAAATTCTTAAAGTTAAATAATTTTTTTTAATATCCAGGTTATGCATGTGTCTGGTTTCAATTTATATTTACGCAGCCTACATTTACTTGAGTAATTGATAAATTTTAAAGGGGTATCGTTTTTGATCGATTTTGATCCGACTATAAGTTTTCAAAATATTCTCGACTATCGTCTCCATCATTTAGACACCTGCCCTTTTCACATATACCGAAGCGCTTTGATGATCAAGAATCACTTCCATTGTTTACTTAATTTATTTCCCGGGCGACAATTGATGGTTACATCACTGTTTTATTGTTCCTCTCCTTATGTAATTATCTTCTACGCATTATTTTTTGACGGGTTTTAGCATGAAAAGAATGTTTATACAGTATTCAGTACTTCTTTTTTCAGGTCCTTCCCATCTTACGGGAGAATATGGATATAATATAATGTCCCCTTCAGATTTATATCTTGAATTCTTATTCTTGAATTCTTATAAAAATCCATCTATAGTATTTCTTGCTATAAATGAAATTTGCAGAGTTAACATTGTTTTCGCCATATCCTTCATTGTAGCCTTCTCAATAAGCAAATCATATATTGTGATACGGGACATTTTAAGAACAGACAAGGATAATAATGAAGTTTTTATTTACATATAAACACGGAGAAATCAAAATTTATTTTGTGTTTTTACATTAAATAATTAATTTAGTATTTAAACTATCATGTTTTTGACCACTTGTTTGTTATACAAAATTAACTCTTAGGTCGTTCAGTTGTTTGGCCTCCTTATAAAAATATTCTCCAATATAAGTGTAATGTTTCTAATTGTTATAAATTATTTACAATATACAACAAGCCAAGCGTGGCACATTGATGTCGATCCTTGTTTTTATACATTATTTAAAGCCATATGAGCTGCATTTTGAGAAATTTATTTTGGTTTTAAAATGTGTAATTATGATTAATTTGTATATAATTTAAACCTTTATGATAAATCAAACCTAAATGAAATTTTAAATTGTTTTTAGAAGAAAGATTTCTCTACAATCGAATACATAGCATTGTATAAGAAAACAATATTGTACAGGGTGACAATAATGTAATTTTGCTTCAATTAGAGCTTATAAAAAGTTCTTCCATGGAAAATATGAACAACAGAAGTTTATAAATGTTTTATTTTTCTGTTGTTGAAACAGTTGATTTTAAATTTACAACAAATTTTTCCCATGTCAAACTTGCAGCTCATATTGCTTTAATTATTATTAGTGAGAGAAGCACTGAATCAACTTAACCAAGATTTATGTTAAGGTGACATATCTAACATTGAGATTCCTCATTTGTTCGGCATATCAAATGGGCACATCTTTATCAATTTTCTATTTATATGCATTAAGAATTTTCTCTGCAACTGCTTTTTTAAAATACACATACATTTCATACAAAAAATAGAAAATGCTTACCAAATATTATTTAAAGCACTTTCCAGAAACGGCGATATATGTACATGTACAAACAATAAAACATTTACTTGGGTATGCCCTTGCGATATGGAATTTTTTTGACCTCTATAAAGCAGAGGTTATAAGCAGTTATCTGAAGACTGTAAAAATCAGGTGACCAATTTAAATTAAATTTGGAGTGGGATGTTTTGATAATTTAATCATGGGTAACGATTCAATATAAAAAGGAGAAATCTTAAGCTTTTATTGTTTTGAATTTAGGAAAGATTTTGTGATTTCCAATGCATGTCCAAATGGTCCTTGAATTTTTAAAGTATTCGCATCTTATTTACATCATTTTTCGAATATATTTCCCAATAGTACTCTTAAAGTTTCTCCTTTACTACTGTTAATATCTTAGTGAGGAGTAAAGAAAGAGTCGGGTTAAAACATTACATGGAATTGTAATTATGTATATTATATATTGTACGTATATTTGTATGCAAGGATTTTGAGAACATTTCGTAGTCGTGTATAGTTGTGCAATATCATAAATAAGATTTCGAATTCTCATTTTCATCCTAGAAACTATAAAGGCATTGAAAAAAAATACGAAAGTAATTCTTCGGAAAAGCCTGGTTTTAATTTAAACAATAGCCAACCTATCCATTAATTTATGTTTGCTGGCGTTTTGTTTCATATTAATGCTAATAAAAAAGGTTTCCAAAACGCCTGCGACATTTTAATTATTACTAAATTCTATAATTCCAAGCTGGTATTGAATTCATTGTAAGAAATAATCGTATGTTTGAGTTCGAAGCTCATAGCCCACATGTTCATCAAGTATTTTATGCTCGATTGAAACAAGCATGTGTATGTACAGTATACATTAAACAATGATTTTGGCTTCTTCCCTAATTACCTAAAAAATAAAAGAGAATGCATTGAGAGGTAAATGCCATACTGCGTCTTTTAATGTCTTATAACAGCATTTTCTTGTCCACAAAATACTTTCAATGTCAAGGACATGTAACAACAAATTGCTGGGGCCGGTAGTTTTTTTTTTGTTGATAAGGAAAGGTTTTGAAATCTTAATATGCACATGTACATGTACCACATCTTCCAACACTAATAAGCTCTATAATCGTTGATTGCAGGCTTAAACTAGATTCAACAAAATCCATCTTTTATTTGGAAAATATATACAAAATGAATCGGTATTTGTTTTTATTCATGTAAGTGGATACAGTGTTGATTTTACAAAAAGATAAAAGATTACATTCAATCTAATTAAAATAGGACATCTTAGATCCGTGCTGTATACAATAACAAAGAATGTATATTGCGTTCTAAATGTTGTCCTAGTGTAAAGGTAAACAGTCGATTGTAAAGGTCTACCCTTCAAGCAAAAGATTTTTTTCTTGACCTTTCCTTTTACCTTCATTTTTTTTTATTTGTGTTAGTTAAATTTCGCCAAATGCCTAGAGGGATCATGCAATAATTTTATAAATGCAGGGAAATTTGAAAATTTTGCTAAAGGGTTTTCTTGTCTCAAGGAAAAGACCAAAGGAATATTTGTCATTCTGGTTTTTTTCATTCCAATGAACTATATAAGGCGGGATTTCAGTTTGTTTTCTATTGCATAGAATTAAAAAACAAAGAAAATAATGCAGACACGAGTTAGATGTAATCTCCTCATGTGTTTACTCAATAGTATAGTTTACATGCAAGTTTTTATCTAGACTACGGTCGCCATCCCATTGTGCCTAAACAAATGCTTGACAAGTGTGAATAGTAGTTTTTTTTAAATCAAATTAGCGATATTTGTTGTACTTTGAAAGAAATATTTTTCTTTTTTTCTGTTTACATGCCAATTAATTATGCGTAGGAAGGATATTTTGAAAGAAAGAATTGTTGAAAAGTTGTAAAGACGAATGACGGAAATTATATACAAGATGTGCAGATGATAATTACAATGTACAAAAGACTTTCAATTAAATAAATGCGCAATATTTCCTGCTTTGGGGATATAATACTTTAGACAATGGGTATATATTTCCCTGCTATTATTTCTGTAAATTTAATTACGTTAGTTAAGAAGATAATGGAATCAATATCGTTAATTGGAAATTCAAAAAAAAAAGATCTTGGAGTTAAAGTTTATGAGCGTTTAAATGATTTTTAGAACTATCCCTATTCATTATTCTTATTTCTTCATTCTATTTACATTTTATAAAGTTGGTGCATGCAGCATATTTTTCAAATGATATTCAAATGTACATGTATTCATATGAAGCAGACTTTTTGCAAAATCCTATGCGTGAAAAGAATAAATCACTTGCAGTGGCCTTCAACTCAACATTTTTATATATCGAAGACGTATTGTCGATTAACAATGGCTATTTTCATTCCTATGTCGATTCGATATATCCTGGTGAGCGTGAAATAAAAGATACTGACAAGCATTATAATATACGTCTTGTAAGAGATAAACATGTTTTCAAAAAAATTGTTAAACTTTATAACGAGACGAATAGGTATTGAGGATGTTGAAGGTTATACATTTGCTCAAGTCTCTATGTTTTTATTGTTTATGTTGTTTAAAATTCTTTGTTCTTATTTGTATTGCTGTACTCTGCTTTCTGTCAAAGTTAAATAGTATCAAACACATCTATGTTTGACATTATCAAAAAGTATGAAAGAGAGCACTAAAACATAGAGATTTGAGCAAGTCTACGTTTCGTCAATGAGAACCTTTAAAGCATCAATAATTTTATATCATTTTTTAGTTGATATCAAAAACACAACAAGATCATTAAAAGAAATATTATCAATAATTTGGGTTAAGTAGAAGTCATTCAGTAGTTAAAACAAAATTTATTATATCGGAATAATTTGGAATCATTTAAAATATGTTCACAACAATATGATCGCTTACCCTGATTTCCTAAGCGTATATTTATAGTCTCAAGACTACTTATATAAGAACATAGAATTACCCAAATGGTGATAATGCGTTTAAAAATACCTACTCTGTAGTTTGATTCCTACAAGCTAGAGATCATGCTCTAGAACAAAATATCCTCTTTGGGATAGTGGGGTATTTTGTTCAAAGAACATACATTATATACCATACTTTGACGATTAGAGTTGAATTTACTCCTCATAAATGCTTTAAATGAAGATGAGACATCGATGTTTAGGATACATATAACACTCTCACTTTCTTCTAGGAGTGTGTTCAGTTTTACGTTTGTTTTTTTTCATTGTCGAAGGAATAACGTTTTTAAATTAACAACCATGTCACGGACCCCTTGGAACTCAAGATAATTAACCAAAAAAAGAAACAATATGATACTCTTCTTTAATTTTTTTTTTTTTTTTTGGGGGGGGGGGG
>PRKT01001720.1:8646-36538 GCA_003671525.1 Saccostrea glomerata | reverse complement strand
GGGGTCTATGTCACAACATACTTTACAGTTTAACTAACAATGCACTGAGTCTTGTTCAGGATTCAAAATTAATGCATAACGTCAATTTTGTACAAAGAATTCTTACCAAATGGCCCTTTGAAAACAACCATATTAGTATTTGTACTTACTAAATATTTTAAAGGATATGTATCTTCCTTCAACGTAGTTAAGTAAATAAAACGTTTCTATGATTAAATGTAAATTATGACATTACCATTTAGTGGGGTGATTTTTACTTCTTTCATGTCATTTTAGTCAGGAGACCTACTGCTTTATTCCTCCATCTATTGTCATGCTTTGCTTCTGGCTACTAGTACAATGTATTTCACCACTTTAAGCTTCTCCTCTTAAACAATTGAGTCTCTGTCAATTAGTATTAATATACAAAATTTGTAGATGAGAGAAGAGCAAGAAATATGAATGAGAAGGTCATGTTCTTGAAGATAGTGTTACATGCTGGTGGAGTTTTATGCTAAAATGAATACTATCCTCGAAAAAAATTATTTATTGACATCTTCTAATAAAGCCCTTATAAGATCATATTAAAACAAGAGAAAATTCTTTTCTTGAGTTCAGAGATCTGGTCATAATTCGGAGCTACATTTGTCATATAAAAAAAAATCTCGGCAAACATTAACCTGTGATCAATTAAATGTTCAGATTTACTTCATGAATCCAAAGTTAATATTGCTCATTCTTTGATCCAGTGTTGCTTTTTGTCCAGTTAATCTTCCTTGCAAAGTTCTCATTATTTCCTCTTTTAAACACATCTGCAGTTGCCTCGCATCTAGATTTTTGACGTGTCGTTAAAAACATGATATTCACAGAATTACTAGTATTTCAAATTTATTTAATTGTTCTAGATCTTTTTAGTGCATATATAATATAGTTCCTTTACAGACAAATATAAGTGCAGGAATTTAATGCAATAGAAAAAATTAGATAAAAAAACACGATTTTTTGTGTTGAACACAGTGATTTACAAGAATCAACAACAGAGATGAATGCATGCGCCAACAGGCACATGTTTCGTAAACGGAGTTTCCCTATCTATATTTACCACGTGGAAAATAGAAGTAGGGGGTACTAAGTATACGAAACAAGTGCTTGTGTCATATCCCATGAAAGGTTATGTTAAATTTTACGCATGATCCTCATGTTTTAATTCATTTAAATAGAAAGGATCTAGGCAGCATGTTAATTCCATGTCATTTTACATAATTCAGACGTTGGGGTTAACTGGTACAAATTTATCTATAGTTTTGACATTTTTAGTAGAATACATAAAAATTACCAATTAAATAGACCATATTTTTTTTTTACTTTTCAAATCGCGAGAGGATACTCCCTCATATTAATTCACTTGGGAGACATTAACACAGTATGTAGATGTTGAGTATATTCCTTCATAATTAGGGTGTGACAAAAGAAAGGATGACGCAGTCACGTTTATTATACAGATTTGTTGTTAGGTAACCAATGTCTTTTGCTATTAAAATATCCATATTTAACAAATATGAGATAGTCTATGGCGTACGTGTCCTTATTTCAAGTTTTTATATACATCGGGATCGTTTTACTCATCATTTTGACGCTTTATTTTTGACGTTAAATTTGACGTCACGTCGAACGTTCAATTGAGATCGCAAGAGTTATCTCCCCCAGTGTGTTGTACGTCTTTAAACTTTTAATTTTCCGTTATCAAAAATGTGAAAATTTGGGTAAAAAAGATTTTTCAATTTTCCTTCATGAAGTAAATCCGTTGCCATGGCAACAAAAATATAAAAATCAGCATTTTCCATATCTATTCCATCAAAATTCATGAAGTTATTAATTTGATCATTTTCATAAAATTGAACTAAAAAAAATTATGGATGTCCCCACTATTATTTCCATGGAAACATTTACTATATTATGGGTTTTGAACATAAAAATCAGGCTTTTTCTAGACTTTGAAAGACAACATTGATATCACTTTGTCATGGTGTACTCATCAGACTAAATATTATTTATTATATTGTTTTTAGGCATAAATTGGCCATAAATTTTTTATATATATACTTATTATTGAAAGTAACTGTTGTTAACTGATGAAACGTTGTCAGTATATCCAAATGTCGATTTGAAGCAACAGCATAAGTTCTATCTCTTGCATACTATGTATATGTTGGTAAACTTTTCCCGAGTACCATGAGATTTGATGCCGAGCGAAGCGAGGTACCAAATCGAATTGCGAGGGAAAAGTTTAACAACATACTTAGTACATGCTTCACACGAGAAATGTGTCTCTATTTATTTAGTTACAGATCTTTGTGCGATTCTTTTTATTTAATCAAGAAAGCAAACGTTTTACCCTGACTGTTGCCATTTTGTACAGGCCCAGATGTGATAATTATACCCTCGAGGTAATATCTATCTGTCGGGTGACGATCTACAGTGAGTAGTTTTCAAGCACAATACAGGTCCATTTCTATAGATTCAAAAATCTCTGTATGAAGATAATCATGCCATTTTAATGGATTTAAATCAGGAGAATTTTAGTTTTGTGGACATCACTAAACATTTATTTTGAATTTGGTTTTAAAATTGATAAATTTCACCTCAAAAGCAAAGAATTCCACAAAAACGAAAGGCAGGAGAAGAAAGATTTACAGTTAGATACACATGCACACTACTTGAGCATTATAGGACGGTTTCTTGCTTTTGCTGTGTCCCAATCAGCCTGTATCTGTTTATTGGAATCGAAGAATAAATTCAAAAGAAAGTAAAATTTTATTGTTCTCACTTCTCTCATGTGATAATTCTGATAATGTAAATGGTAAATCCTTAATCATTATATTCAATCAATTACTAGACACATCTTAAATTTCTCTTTTACTTGTGATTTTAATTTCAATTTTAATTATTTTTTTTTTCATGTTTTAATTTTGACTAAAGTTGAATAATTCAGGAAGAAAGACAGGGCCAGAGAAAAAGATCTTTCTTAATGTACTAATTTAACTACGTATATTTTTTTGACTATGTAGCACATCAGGTCCATTATTCATTGTCTGATGACCTTGCCCTGTGTCCATGATTGTAACCTTTCATTGTTAATGATTTGTTCAATAATTGTGCACACAATGGCAGAGTCACCCAACCATGAAGCTTGGGCTTGGGGTTTACCAAGTGATTTGGTAGCAGCAAAAACTCATTGTTTGAGGTGTGAAACATGCACTAATACGTTTTAGAGCAAGTTTTATTCCATAGAAATACAAAAAAAAAACAGTCCTACTGATAATGGGGCACAATTGTTACCCACAAAAATTTAGATTATCAAATCAGAAACTCAAGCATCTTTTCAATATCAACTTAGAGTACTTATATGTGCAAACAGATTGTTCTGTGCCAAATATTTTGCAAATGATTAGTGACAAGTTAATTTTATGACTTTCATTTCTACTGAAAAGGCGCTGTATACAATGTCAAAAGGAATCGACATTAAAACTTCAGAATTTCTATTTCTTTTCATTACATTTTACATCTCTTTATGATTCAAGATTCTTTGAAGTCTGAAAAAACTGCTTTAAAAAGTTGACATTTGTACTCCATTAAGGTACAAAATAAACACTAAGAGAAATCAAATTTACTTCAAATCATCTTTACCTGTATGTAGCAGAGTCTATAAGCAATGATGTGAAATTAGACATGATCTTTGATGCCTTCTAGTTGTACATGTTTAGCACAAGCTTTTTAAATTGCAAATAACATGTATATAACATTTGAAATAAATTAAAGATTTAAAATACAGTATTATTAAAAAGAATGCAATCGCTTTAACTAGTTCTCCAAATGTCTGCACGAATTTTAATTCTAAATCTACAAATTCTATATCTGTTGATCAATTTGGAATAAGAAAATGCAAATCTGTTGCATTCATTTTCTTTTCCTGAAATCATATACATGTATAAGATTTGGTATTCCCTATATGACACTGTTAACTATAGTATTAATCTTTGAAATATTACCGTGGGTAAATACAGGCTGCAAGTACACTTTTTTCTTCATATGAAGCAGACTTTATTTAAAACCTTATACGTGAGAAAAAGAGAACACTGTTGTGGCCTTCAGTTCGACATTTAGATATATATAGACAACGCATTATTAATTAACAATAGTTATTTCCATTGGACACGATATGTCCCAGTGAGTTTGAAATTAAAATACCAGAGAGTCTAACAGATCTGATTCATACATAGATATTTTAAAAGAAGAAGATGTTGATGATAATCTAACAACAAAGCTTTAAGATAAACACAAAGACTTTAATTTCCAATCGTAAGCTTCCCTTTCTGTTGCAGCAATATAGCCTTGTCACCTTCATAGAGGATTTAAACATGTATCTCTCTGTTGATTCGATATGCAAAAGCATGTTTTATATATAAAGAATTTCTTAAGGACAGATGATACAAACCAAAAAATGGATGCCTGGATTGGTATATATTTTTTGGCTTAATTTCATTGCAAATGATGCAAATAATAAATATCTAGAATATAAAGAAATTGTAAACCTTCTGTGATGTTCAAAAGTATGCCCTTCTGAAACCGTCCTTATTAATCTATACAAATATTTTTCACTTCAAATTCCATTTTTGTGCAAATTTCAATAAAAATTAATAACTACGCGGTGAAAGTTATTCATTTGATCATTTAAACATGACCCAAGCTGTTATTTTCAAATTCTTTGATAATTGTTTGTTTACATATCATCTGTCCTTAAACGAGGTAAGTTATTGGCAAGCAAGTTATTGGGGAAACAAGAATATCAACAAATTCGTTTAAACGCATCATTTTTAAGTTCTATGGCCGATACAATGACCTTATCAGCAAATACAATCTATCATAAAGTCAAATTCTGACTGATGTTTTTCAAATAATTGTTTGGTCACTTTTAACATATTGAATCGTCGACAAAAGTTTTGTTTTTTTTTCTGATCCTGACAAGGACCATACAGCTGGTTTGATAGAATAGGCAGGGGATGCTTACTTCTCCATGGAACCTGATTCCATCTCTGATGTTTTAGAGGCCCGTGTTTGCTTTGCCCCCGATCTATATTGTTTAATTAGATTTTTGGGCTTGAATACTGTTCGTTATCTTTATGTTTCATTTGTGAACAAAGGATGCCTTTTGTATGCATAATAAACTTCTGCAGTTTCTGCTTTACTGCTGTCAATATTCTAGCGAGGAATAAGGAAAGAGGCTTGGTGGAACATTTTCTGGAACCCATTAGTGTCTTTGTGAGCAATCTATATTGTTTAGGAATATCCGTTAAGGTAATTCAAAACAATGTTGATTGTTGTTCAAAATTATTTAAAAATTATCTACGATTTTGAAGGATTTGGAACAGATGATGCAATCATTAAAGCCTGGATTGGTTTATCTATTTTCAGCGAGGTTGGTTTAAAATGAACAAAAAACATTAACAATTTGTACGAAAAATCAAAATTTATTCTACAGATTTGAGTTAATAAACATGCCTTAGGTTATTATTTTCTGGATTTTTTTTTTATTAAAGTTTGTATCATGTGTCATCTAGTCATGTTTATGTGGTAAAAAAAGGTTTAATAGAGTAGATCTGAATTTTCCCTCAAAATTTCATAAAAATTGATTTTGATTTCAAGTGACAAAAATTGTAAATATCGATAAAGATGGTTGCATAAATGTGGAATTATGAACATCACAGAAAATTATCATTAAAATATATTTTAGAAATTTGTTATTCGCATCATGTGTAGCCAGCTTTACAATGTATCCAAATCAAGCTGGCATCCATTTTTCTTGTTTGTTTAATCTGTCCTTAAAGGATGATTTTCAGAATTAAATCCAAGCCCTCCAAGAGCAAACTTGAACCTTTTATTCTGTTTCTTAATTCTAGTTTCACATTTTTTCCAATTATTGTAAAGGCTACTTTTCCATATTAAAATTGGTTCGAAATATTTGGATGATTTAGGAATCTTGTTGGATCAGATTTTTCTTGCTTCAACCATTTTTTTTTCTTCAGATAATTGATATATCACTTTATATCCTGATCTTAATTACATGTACATCTTTTGATGATTTTATATCTTATTTTTTTACATCTCTTATTTATATAACTACCATATTTAAGTTATAGCCATCACATAAACTACAATCTAACTTCACAATGTTGCATGACGTCCCTACAACCGGTGAACAGTCGCCCGTGTGACAAGTCTGAAAGATGTATTTTAAGATCTAAAAAAAGATAAAACATTTCTTTAAAAAATACAACCCTGCTATTGGAGAAACAACTATCAGAGAAAAAAATAATATTTTTTGTTTTTTTTAGCTGTATCATATAGCAAATGAATGTAAAATTCTTTGAACCATATTTATTTGTCGTTTTTTTAAGAACTTACGGCTATTTATTATCATTAGATAATTAACGTAAACATTAAAATGTGAAGACGTTAATCGAAAAAAAGATAAATTACATTTTCGATATTTTTTTTAATATTTTACAATCATATGAATTTATTAATAAAAAGTTAATGAAATATCAGCAATATTCTACTGAAATACTAGTATGCCTATACGAAGTCTCATATCTTCCTAAAATATTCCAAATTGGGAAAAACACCTTTAAAGGTATATTTGAAATTACTTCCGCTTTAATCACTTTGGACAATTGAATGTCATGTATATCGATAACAAAAAATCTTTTCTTTTTTGTAGTTTTTAGAGTGCTACCGTTATGTAAATACAACATAATAGTCATTTAGTCTGAGTCTTCCTGGTTACACGTCAATAACATTAATAAAAACTAAAAATGAACAATCCTTATAGTTCAATTGTTCACATTTAAACCCAACAAAAATACATTCAATTTTTTACCCTTTCTAATCACTTAACGAGAGTTCTCCACGCCTTCTTGTTTGTCAGACTTTTATCTTGGCTATACACTAGATGAATTTGCTAAAATTCCGTTACTGGAAATTAAATTGTACCGTCTTAATTGCTATTTAATGCGGATTCTGATAAATAAATTAAAAACCATGGTTCAGAGTAATACATAATAAATGCCAAAAACTTTCACATCAGTAAATGATAACTGCATGAAGCGTAACCATTTCATGAAAATGGATTAACATTGTGCTTATAAATATGTGTTTTAGAGGACTGAATGTCAATTTTCTTCTTAAAAATCAAGTTCCTTCTGTTTGTGTTTATTGAAACGACAGAAAAGACGTATCTGCATGGTGGATATATAAGATATGCCAAAAGAAAGTAAAGTAGAATAGTGAATAGGGAGTCTGCTTGATGCTTCATTAGAGTCTTTTTTAGTAATGTACAAAAAACAATTTTTAGAAAAATTGTTTCAATCAATTTGAAAGTAATGAATGTAAAATGTTTTTTTGTTAAATAAGACATTCAATAGGAATCAAATGTGATACCAAGGGTGACGGATACCAAAGCACAAAATGGCGTCTATGGGACATGTCAACCAATTGCTTGATGTCTTTCGATAAACCTCTTTGACCACCATCGGTAACCCCAAACCTTATATCAAGGAAATCTCAAATGTGGTTAGGTTAAAATAACAAACAAAAGTAAAAATCAGATAATGAGGCCGTATTTGATACAGTTTCATTGTGATTCATGATGAATATGAAAAGCAAAAAGTGAAGAAGAAATTATAATTATCATTTTAATTAAAGATACAACTGATAAAATAAACAATTTTATAAATGAAATATTGGTCAATAAACCGACAAATAGACCATCGGCCCAGAAGTTCACGCCACATCCTTTTAATCTCTGATGGACTATAGTGGTGTCCAGTTATTTCGTATCTAAAAATTTTCCCACACGGTCCTTTATCGCGATATCAACAGCTGGTTCCAGTATTTCCTTTGCAATGGCCCCAACGTGTTCTCTACAAAGTCCTGTAATGTAAACGTCTTCAAATTTGAAATATGGAACTTTTTGAGTGGCAAGGTAAAGTTTTTGAATTATATCACCAGTGACAAGATAAGCAGTCCCTGCTATGTAGTCCGGGAAATGGTCTCTATGATATTGTTCCTTGGATACAACCCATTTGGAATACGGATATCTGAATTGAGAGGAATGGCTGACGTAAAATGTCAGAAATATTACCACAAAGCACAGGAATACAACAAGATATGTTCTGAAACACTATGCAGCCGGCGGCAACAAAGTTAAAATCGTTCAAGTCTCTTATTAGTGTGGCGGTCATAGGAGTTACGTGATCGTGCATCACAAAACGCTTCTTCAACTCCTCATTTGAACGATTCTTTATGACCATCACTTTTGTCTCGGTATTACTAAATTTGGCGATGACTGGCCGTTGTCCGACATTACCACCCGATCCTGGGACTCTGTGTATGGCCAGTATATCTGTTGGTTAAGTCAACTCAACGTTAAATGTCTCCTTCAGGATTGCACAGAGATCTGCACGCAGATTTTGAAAGTGCCTGGTACTAACAGAAAAGATCTTGCTTAGGATTACGATGGATACAGACACCGATTTGACATCCTGAACAGTGTGTCTGACAAACTTAAATAGCACAATTTATGCTTAAACAGCTGGAGCACGTAAAACTTTAAGAATTTTTAAGATCGGGATGGGAAACAGTAAGCTTTGTGATCGGGATTGATTGAAGCGAGAGAATGCGAAAGTGTGTGACATGGTATGTGTGTGAATATTATCCAAATTTCTTTTGTTTTGTTGCTTATTTCTCCAAAAGCTATATACTACAGCCGTCACCTGTTTCTCTGTTAAAGTATTAGTCTTTCAATTTGTATCAGATTTAATGTCAGATAACATAAAAAGTTGATACAGTGAAATGTCAGTGCCTTGCAACACCATCAGAACGACTAGATGTTTTAAATTTTTAAAACATCTAAAAAGGATATTCAATTATATGTCTGCAAGATACTCATTTTACTACAGAAATTGAACCATATGTTGAAGCGCAATGGGGTTTCAAATGCGTATTTAATTCTTTTAAATCTAATGCAAGAGGGGTTGCTATAATGTTTAATAATAATTTTGAATTTAAAATACAAAGTGTAAAAAGTGATAATAGCGGGAATATGCTGTCATTAGACATTACAATTGAAGATAATAGAACTACTACCATTTACATAATTATATGGTCCTAATTCTGATGATACAGATTTATATCATATAGTTAGAGAAACTTTTCTTGAATTTGATAATGAATATCTATTACTTTGTGGCGACTTTAATCTTGCCTTAAACCCATCTTTAGATACTTTCAACTATCGTAGTGTCAGTAACCCAAAAGCACATGGTAAATTATTACAGGTTATGGAAGATATTCAGTTAATTGACTACATGTACTATATTTTAATTTTAAACCAAGAAAAAAAGTATACCTGGTTGAAAAAAAAATCCATTAAAACAAGGTCGCCTTGATTATATCCTTATTTCAAAAAGTCTTTCAAATTCGGTTAACAATTTTTTTATTAAACCTGGTTATAGGTCTGATCATTCTTCAGTTATAATGGAATCAAAATTTAATGCTTTCGAAAGAGGGCGAGGTCTATGGAAATTCAATAATAGCTATTTTAACAGATAAAACATATGTTGAAAAAGTACAGGAAACTATAGAAAAGGTAGTTGCCCAATATTTACATGTTCCAAATAATGAAGGTAATCAATGTAATTTTCAAATTGATGACAGTCTGTTTTTTGAAGTCCTTTTGATGGAAATTAGAGGGGTTACTATTTCTTAATCATCTTTAAGAAAAAAGAAAGAAAAAAATTCAGAAAAATTATTACTTTAGGAAATTGAACATTTAAAAACAATGACAGAAATAAATTTTGAACTTTTCGAGGATAAGGAGTTGCGCCTTGAAAATTTGAGAAAAGAAAAATTGGAGGGGCATATTATAAGATCACGATCTCGATGGATTGAAGAAGCCCTAACAAAAAAAATACTATAGTTAACTATAGTTTACTATAGTTAACTATAGTTATAACTTTGACACTTTGAAAACTTTGATTTACTATAGTGATAACTTTGACACTTTGAAAAACTTTGACAAAAACTTTGACACTTTGAAAAACTTTGACAAAAACTTTGACACTTTGAAAACCTTTGGCGAAAACTTTGACACTTTGAAATACTTTGGCGAAAACTTTGACACTGAAAAACTTTGGCGAAAACTTTGACACTTTGAAAAACTTTGGTGAAAACTTTGACACTTTGAAAAACTTTGGCGAAAACTTTGACACTTTGAAAAACTTTGGCGAAAACTTTGACACTTTGAATAAAAAACTTTATCAAAAACTTGGATAATTAAACACTTGGAAAAACTTTATTGAAAATTTTGAAACTTTAAAAAACTTTATCGAATATTTTGAAACTTTGAAAAACCTCATCAAAAACTTTGACACTTTGAAAAACTTTATCGAAAACTTTGACACTTTGAAAAACTTTGGTGAAAACTTTGACACTTTGAAAAGCTTTGGCGAAAACTTTGACTCTTTGAAAAACTTTGGTGAAAACTTTGACACTTTGAAAAACTTTGACGAAAACTTTGACACTTTGATTTACTATAGTTAACTATAGTAAACTATAGTTAACTATAGTTAACTATAGTATTTTTTTGTTAGGGAGGGGAAAAACCAACAAAGTATTTTTGTAATTAAGAAGCCAGGAATTTTTTCAATAAAACTATTAAAAAGATAGAAGTAGAAAGAGAGGGTACAATATATAATCAGGCAGAGATCTTAAATCATGTGAAATTATTCTGTAAGCATTTATCTACAAGTTCAGATTTTGAGCTCTTATATATTAATTTGAAAGAAATTATTCAAGGACAAGATGTCCCAAAGTAAGATAAGCATGTATCTGAGAAACTTGAGTGTGATATTAATGAAAAAAAAGTAGCGGAAGTGCTTAAAAATATGAAAAATAACAGATCTCCAGGTAGTGGTTACACGGTTGAATTTTTTGAAATTCTTTTGGAACGATTTAAAAACTTATTCACTCAAAGCAAATAAATGTATTTTTGTCAATAACGAGCTCCCAACACCACATAGATTAGGTATAATCTCATGTATTCCAAAAGGCGATAAGCCTAGAAAGTTTCTAAAACATTGTCGCCCAATAACACTTCTAAACGTATTATGTAAAATAATATCAGGATGTCTCGCACAAAGAATTAAAACAACATTAGATTATTTAATATCAGATACTCAATCAGGATTTATGAAAGGGAGGTATATAGGTGGAAATACAAGATTCATGTATGACTTAATCCACTACACGTCTTCTAAAAACATTCCAGGGGTTTATTAGTTTTGATTGACTTCGAAAAAGTCTTTGATTCAATTTCATGGACATTTACATATAAAGTTTTGAAGTATTTTTGTTTTGGTACAATGATTATGAACTTGGTCAAGATTCTAAATTTTAATTTTAAATCTTCTATTTTACAAAATGGATTTTTATCTGATCAGTTTAAATACAAAGGGGTTGCAGACAAGGTGACCCTATTTCTCCTTATTTATTTATTCTATGTGCAGAAATTTTGGCAATTTTGATTAAACAGAATAAGTACATTAAAGGTATTGTGGAAGATAATAAAGAGCATAAATTATCTCACTATGCTGATGATACTTTTCTTACTCTAGATGGTTAAAAAAAATCCCTTTTTGCTGCGCTTGATACCATTGACTTTTATTCAAAACTTTCAGGATTGAAAATCAACATATCAAAAACTAAAATACGAAAGATTTCATTCCATCAAGACATTTCTATTCTTGTTTAGTTTGTATATACATTTTTTCTTGTTTTTTTTTTCGCACACTTATTTTTCTAGTATTTGTGCGGATTTGGTTCTGTGTTTAGTATTCTTCTATGTGTATCCGGTATTATACAGATTTCCACAACCCATATCCGGTATTATACAGATTTCCACAAGCCATGGCTTTGCTCGCTATCTTCCTTGAATATATATTCCTATTTTTGACACCAATGATTTTATGTGTGAATAGTATATACGAGGGGTGATCAAAAAGTTCGCAAACTATCTCTATATCTACAAAACCACAATTCAGATTAGAATAAAATTCGGTACACAAAAAGCCATAAACAAGTTCTATAAATAACATATGCTGAATAAAGTTTATCACCTTGTTTGTGACGTCACAATGTGAAAATGACGTCACTATGTAGGTCACTTGTGACAAAAAATGGTTGTCTCAGTCGAACTCGTTCAACAAACGACTGTACAATTTATTGTATATCTTAGAAATCCTTTGCTGTATCATATAATAATTTGTACACAGTTTAACAAGATAAAGGACTACCTATAAATTCAAAAAATGATTGGATTAATCGTTTGAGTGAAGGAAGGGAGATGGTTGAAAATAATACTGGTCATCTTGCCCAATGAAAGCAAGTTTGAAAAGATGTGTGTTTTTAATTAAGCAATTTGCTATCAAAGACCTCCAATTTACACTTTGAAAAATAGTTGAATATTTGAACAATAATATTATTATTAATACCTCAGATATCGTTTACTTAAAATTTAAAACATATTAGATAAAAGGGAGACACCGATTCTCTATCCACCTTAAATAAAGGCCTTTCCAGAGACATAAGATTAGGGTTTTTATGGTCGCCATGCTTATTTTTGGAAAGGGTTTTCATATCCACCAATTCTGTTGCCAAGATATGACCATTTCTGACAAATGAGCTATTTTTGTCATAAAAATTTACTTACATAGAAAGAAATATAAAACTCTTTCAACTTTTGTGACGGAACGCTGCAGAGGGGGTCACGTGACCGCCAATATCACGTGATTCGCGCATGCGTAGAACGGTGGCTGATGTACATTAAAATCGGAGAGGATTAATTTAAGATAGAATCAACATTGAAACCAAATATTGTTTCTTTTATGGAAGTTATTCAATTAGTTCGCGAACTTTTTGATCACCCCTCGTATAAGCCATGGATAGTAAGTAGTTTTTTTATATATCTCTTTGTATGTCGCCAACTATAGTGATATATATTGTAATATTCAATATCATGTCATTCTGGTTCGCATTCTCCTAATACTTGGATGCAATTAAACAAACCCAGGTCCTTCAAATGATGTGAGACTTAGGTAATTGAAAATAGCACACTAGCATAATAGCATACCAAAACTTGATATTATAACGCAGAACTATCACATTTCGATATTATAACAATTAGTGTAACACATCTTGATGACAGCATAGAAAATGAGAAATTAGCAATAAATGGATTTCATCCACCTATTCGTCTAGACAGAAATAGGCATGGAGGAGGAGTTCAATGTCCAATGAATTTGCATTTTATGAGCGTAAAGATTTATATACTTATAATTTAAAATTTTATGGTCATAGGTACATGTTATTAAGAAAAAAAATCTTGTTGGTGTATTGTATAGGCCACCAAATTCATCAGCAGACTATTGGGACAGTTTTTGTTCCAATATTGAAAAGGTACTGGAATGTAATTTACCAACCATTCTATTAGGAGATTTTATGTTAATATTTTGGCAGATCAAAGTTCACAGTTTAAACTTCTCTTGCAAAGGTTTGGTCTCTCGAATTTGATACATGAACCGACCACTCGAAGTGTAGGTACATACATAGATCTAATCGTTACTAACAACACTGGTATAATTAATGAGAGTTTTGTCTATCCCCCATTTTGTAGTAGTCATTCTGTAACTGGAGTGGAAGTTAAATTTCATATATTGAAACAGTATGCTTATAAAAGAGAGATAAGGGACTATAAAAGTGATAATTATAAAGGACTTAATGATGAATTAAATGCAACTGATTGGGACAGTGAAGTCTTTAATTCTAATAACATCAATGAGATATATAAATACTAATTTCGTAAACAAAATAAAAGCATGCATTAAAAAACATATTCCAACAAAAACCATAACAATCCGTCCCAGAGATAAAGCATTTATGAATAATTATATTAGAAAACTAATGAGGAAAAGAAATCGTATACACAAGAAAGCAGTGAAAACTCAAAACCCTCAACACTGGGAACACTACCGCATTTTAAGAAACAAAGTAATTGATGAAATTAGAGCTTCACGAGATAGACTCAACCAAAAACTTACAGACCAAATAGATAAATCTATACCCCCTGGAAAATGGTGGAGAATAGTTAAATCTTTATCCAAACAAAATAATAAAAACAAACTACCACCACCTTTAAAGTTCTCAAATCATACATACTTTCATCCTATTGAAAAAGCTAACTTACTTAATGAATATTTTGCTGGAGTATCAACCCTTTACAATGAACCTGAGGTACCATTTCACGTACCGGGACCACCATTGAACTTTTCACTTGATGATTTTGTTATCACAGAGCAGGAAGTATTGGATCAGCTCCAAGTTATAAATCTTACAAAACATCCAGGTCCTGAATGTCACCTTTGATTCTTAAAAATATAACTAACCCGATATTAAAACCCCTTACCAAACTATACAATTATTCACTTACTATTGGGTAACTTCCAGACATTTGGAAAAATTCACAAATTACTCTCATCAATAAGAATAAAGGAAGTGCACAAGATGTTAATAATTATCGGCAAATATCAATAACCTCAGTTGTATGTTAAATCTTAGAAAAAATCATATTCAAGCACTTGTATAATCATTGCCTTGAAAATAATTTAAATAATAAATATAAATCTGGATTTCAACCATGTGATTCCACAACTAATCAATTACTAGAAATATATCATACAATAATATCTAGTCTTGATAAAGGTAAAGATATTAGATTTGTCTTTTTTGACATCTCAAAGCATTCGATAGAGTATGGAAAAGGGTATCCTTTATAAACTAAAATATTATGGTATATCTGAACAAATTGTTAAATGGATTGAAAACTACTTGTCTGATAGAACTCAAAAAGTAGTTCTTGATGGCTTTTCATCAACTACTAGAGCTGCCTTTTTGCAGATGACACCTCTCTTTATATCATAGTTGATGATGATATTTTAAATTCTACAAACTTATTAACTAAGGATCTTGGACAAATAAAACTGTGGTCTAATATAGGGGCAGTAGAACTTAGATTTTAGCAGGAGAAATATTTGCATCCAAAAATTAAGTTTGGTGAAGATGGGCCCACTATAAAAATGATGAAACACATACTCATTTAGGAATATCATGGAAGTGGGTATCCATGTAAAAGTGAATTTCTTTGTGCTTTCTATATTAATATTTCTTCACTTAGGGTAGGTATGTTAATTTAAGAGTTGTTGTAAAATGTGCTTTATAAATAATAATTAATTTCATTACAACATGTATTGGTAACAATCCTCTGTTAAAACTAATGTCCAAATAACTGTATCTCACTTCTATTCTCAATGACCGTGTAGTGTAGAGCAGCGCCGCGAGAATTCCATCGGCATCGAAAGCAAGTTTTTTGACTTGCCTAGATAACCAAGAGGTCTAGCGTGCTGTTCCTGTACTGCTAGGAGACAGATTCCGCAGGTCGAGAGTTCAACCCCGGGCTGGGGCGGAAGTGGGTATCCATGTAAAAGTGAATTTCTTTGTGCTTTCTATATTAATATTTCTTCTTCACTTAGGGCAGTTATGTTAGTTTAAGAGTTGTTGTAAAATGTGCTTTATAAATAATAATTAATTTCATTACAACATGTTTTGGTAACAATCCTCTGTTAAAACTAATGTCCAAATAACTGTATCTCACTTCTATTCTCAATGACCGTGTAGTGTAGGGCAGCGCCGCGAGAATTCCATCGGCATCGAAAGCAAGTTTTTTGACTTGCCTAGATAGCCGAGCGGTCTGGCGTGCTGTTCCTGTACTGCTAGGAGACAGATTCCGTAGGTCGAGAGTTCAACCCCGGGCTGGGGCGGAAGTGGATATCCATGTAAAAGTGAATTTCTTTGTGCTTTCTATAGATAATTATATATATTTATCTTTTTTTTTTCTTAATTTGCCTTGGTATATACAATTCTACTGAATATATGCATGCATATATTTATATTTTTCAATGTTATGTAGCTTACTGCTAATATTTACTTGTACATGTATGACTTTGATCTTTGGTTTTTTTGTTTTTTTTTTTGGAAAGGACTTATATAGGCAGTGCCTGCTGTCCAATCCTATTATGTTCATAATAAAGTATTGTTTAAATTGTATGATCTTCACTACCATGCAAAGCATGCTGAGAGGAAAAATTACATCTACAGCATTTTTGTGCTAGTTGAAAAGGAATAATGACAATAAATTGCTCATAATTTGTCTGCTATATGAATGATAAATAATTTAAGAGACAAAGAAAGAAAATACATGTACAGTATTTATCTCAAGTATTAATAAAACTTCATGAAGGTATACACCATTGTTTTATTCTGTTTTTATGTAGTCTTCATTAAGAATCGGCAACACAGCTGAGGCACATTTTTCATAAACTATTTCTTCCTTAGTTGCCTATTTTATTTATAAAACTGTTTGCTTAACATTTTATTAGCGATATTCATGTCCATTGCTAAGAGAGTTAATGAAGGTTTTAGCATTTTTCGCCATATCCTGCACACTACAAACACAATATTAAAGCACACTATTCAAGAAATAAGTTTTACAATTTGAATGGATGTGAAAACACAGCCACCACATACCCAACATGTATGTACAACAACAAACTGTCTTTCCTTTCGAATAATTTACATATTATACCCATATGATACAAGTATAGGGTACAACAAGTAGACTTACACAAGTAAAGACATTAAAAAGAGTCCATGGATGCATTGCTGTCTGTTACTAATTGATACTTAGATACGAAAATCAACTTCACTGATAGCTATCAGCATGGTGCAAGACCCTGTGTTAAGGAAGGCTTGTATTAGTTGCATTGCCTGACGTAGGGGTCGAGAAGAAAAAAATAATAGTTTATATGGATATAAGTTAAATAGAACACACCATATTATGTAAGAAGTACGAATTTATTCAATTTTATTTATTTTGACTGAACGCTAGTAACTTGCTTCTAGTTTGAGATTTAAAACTTAAGTTTTAAAATTCCATTTGAGTTCTAAATTATGTACTTATTCAATCACTATATTACATGTACATGATAAAAAATATACTGCTTTTAATTACATGTAAGTATTTGCACCATAGATGCGCAGCACTGTTAAGGCCTTCTATGAGAAATCAACGGAAAACAGACGTGCAAAAAAAGGGGGATTATTTTAAAACTGAATTTATTTTAATTAAACTGTTTTATTATCACAGAACTTAAGTACTTATGGAAATAACATAGTATAACCCAGTCTGTACAGTATGAAGTTTGGTCCAATCGATGGACAGTCACGTGATGAATGCATAGTTAGTGTACTGAATGTCGGACATGAACTTATTTCAATATCGCAAGGGTATACCCTAGTTGAAATTAAAAATTCAAGCTATGAATTGTTCCTTCATACTTCCTGAAATGTGCTGCTGCTTTGAATAGAATTCCCGTTTTAATAGTTAAATTTTCAGGTAAATAAGACAATGTCGAAATATGTTTGACTTTTACTAAATATTTTGTGTACTTATGAAATCATGCCCTCGATTTAAAGAAAGCAGCAGCACTTTTCAGGTTAAGAAAAATATTCTTTATTTATGTTCAAAAAATGGTTAAGATCTATGAAGTGTATGCCTTGCAAAAGTACGATTTAATGAGGCATCTCATTGTAAAATATACGTAACCTGTGCATAAAAACACGACATAGTTCATAAAATACATTCTCTTGATAGTTAATAAATAATCGCACTTAACAAAGGATATGCATTGGTATTAATCGACTATTTAAATTCTGTAAATAATATTCCGTTTAATAATAAGACGCATTTTTCATGGTTAAAAAATTCATCAATCTAATTCTCACACACACATGAAATACGTTATTTTTTTCCAAAATGACGTCATGTTTACAAGTTCATTGCGATTAGTGCTTTGTTTATAATCAGCTTTTTTCTTTGAACGAGTATTCCGTTAGTTTTCATCAGATTACGTTAGTTTGGAACGGAATCCGTTCCCTGTTAGTATATAAGGAGAGTTCCGTTGTTCAACGGGGACTCAGCCTTTTTCTCTTTCTTAGAAAGATGTAGGTCTTTTTTCTCCAGATTTTTATTGGAAATTTTAGACTTAGACAAATTAATTATTAACTGAATAGGAATTATCTGATAAAATTTTAGTACTTGATCTGCATATTTTTGGTATTTAATTAATTGGGGAAAGTTAATTATTTTTGATTAGAGTATTTTTAACAGACGACTGCAGCCAATTATTTTATAGTGATTTGGATTATTGATTAATTTTTGTTGTTTTGATTAATTAGTTCTATCTCTGAATAAACCATCATCTCAAGTTATTTAACTCTTTCTCTTATTTATTTTTATTTTGCGGGAGTACATTTTATATTTTTTTTATTTACTCCCTAGGTGTCTAAAAGGGGTGGAGGCTATCCAGGACGCGACATTTCGTTCGTCGTCTGTACTTCCTGTCGCTAGGAGATTCAAATAAAAAAAATCGTATTTTCTCACTTTTTTGTTTTTCAATATTTTTTATTTATTTTTGGAATGTAAATAGAAGCCCTTCTATTGATGCTTATTACATAACTTGTTTGAATATTTGTTAATATGAACTCTAGATATTAACATATGGCGGCTGTATCTGTCAACTCCTGTACATTTCGCAATGGGGGATTTTTGAGTTTCAAATCTAGTTATTATTATTCTTTGACTTTCTAATTTTGTGCACGCGATTTCTCGAAGACTACTGGGTAGAATGACATGTAATTTTCAGAAAAGATGTGTCGTAACATGAACTTGATCTATCTGAGCGAATTTTTGGAAATTTTCCCTTTGATGCCAGGTTACGGGACATTTCCTGATTTTAAAATGACATTTTGTCCGCGGTTAATCTCAAGAACGGTTAAAGATATCAATGTGAAACTTTCAGGGGTTATAGATCGTGATATTCACTATCCAGGACGGCTAAAGATATGAAAGTGAAACTCTCTGAGGTGCTAGAATATCGAAATGCATTATGGGGAACAACCTTTATTTTTCGTCGTCGGCACTTCCGGCACTTCCGGTCGCAAACGGAAGTGAATTCAAAACGTCCCAATTCTCAACTTTTTTGTTTTTCAATATTTTTCTTTAGGATTTACAGGGTTTATAGTGTGTCTCATGAGAATTCTAAATATGTGTTCAGTATCTTGATGCGTGCATATATTGAAAAGATATGACCGAACCAAACTTTGTCCCGCTGTCGGGGGTTCGAATCCCGCTGGGGGCGTTTTAAATTTTTTTCTTTGTTTATATCTTTTTTCAGTTGCAAATAACTTTGATCTCTTTTATAACACGTATGGAATATATTGCCGATTTTTAAAAGCTATTTTTTGAGATATTTTGAGGAATGCCTGTAATTATCATGATGTATGTTGCAAGACTGCTGTAAATGGACGTTAACAAAAAAATACATTCTGACATCTATTTCATAGGATGACGCAGCATAGAACTCTAACGAAAAGTCGGTCAGACGACCGCTTGTTGCTCTAGCAACAAGAACGCATCTAGTTAGGGTCTTGCGTCTTCAGCGGAAGACCCTTCTATTATTCTTCGTTATCTTTTTCTCTTTTATTATTATATCATTATTAGGGTTTTCCGTCTCCAGTTGAAGACCCTTCTATTATTTCTTCTTCACTTTTATTAGGGTCTTCCGTCTTCAGCGGTAGACCTTTCTATTATACTTATGTTTCTTTTTCAATTTTCCTATTAGGGTCTTCCGTCTTCAGCGGAAGACCCTTCTATTATTCTTCAGTTTCTTTTTTTTTTTTACCTTTATTAGGGTCTTCCATCTCCAAAGGAAGACCCTTCTATTATTCTATTGTTTCTTTTTCACTTTTATTATTATTTTTTTTTTCTTTACAATTTTTGTGCAGAAGATTTCTCGGAGATAGCTTGAAATTTACGGAAAAGATGTATCTTTATCTTAACCTTATACATTTTTTTCATTTTTTGAAATTCACTTCCGTTCGGAAGTTATCGCCCTTTTCTTAAAATTCAGACGACCTTTTTGTCCGTGATAGAACTCAATAACGGCTTAAGCTAGAGTGTTGAAAATTTCAGTGATAATAGAGGACATGTTGCCATGTTGCACTTGGGTCAGGATATTTTCTGGAAGTGTTTAGTATGAAAGCTCGGTAGGGGTCAAAATTTAGGATACGAATCATGACTGATTTTTTAAAGACATTTTTATTTTCAAAATCATGTTCTGAACAGTATGCAACCTTTCATTTTTCGCTAAAAGTCCCCATTAGGGAGTTGAAGGGTTGGCCCTAAATGTCTCTTTTGCAAATAACCCGAAAACGAAAAAGAATCTCTGAATAGTTGTTGAACAAAGTGTTCAAAATCCTAAGAGCTTTAAGATGAAATCAAAGAAAAGGGGCTAGGCGCTTAAATTAGGGGCCAAGAGGGGCCAAAAGTGTTCAATCGATAACTCTTTAATTGCTTATATTTTGTAATACATTACTAAGCAAAGATGTTTATCTCACCCATTTACAACTATTCAACATGATTTTCATGTTGTATGGTATGTAATTATGGGCCAAATGGGGCTAGAATGCTAAATCTTCGACGCTTTATATCTCGAAAATGAGAAATATATTGATAAGTAATATATAACAAAAGATGTTCAAAATCATGTTCTGAACAATATGCAACCTTTTATTTTTCGCTAAACGTCCCAATCAAGGAGTTGAAGGGCTGGCCCCTAAATATTTCTTATGGGAATAACTCAGAAACGAAAAAAAAATCTCTGAATAGTTGTTGAACAAAGTCATCAAAATCATGAGAGCTTTCAGATGATATGAAGAAAAAAAGGGCTGATCCCTAATGGTTGGGGCCGTGAGGGGCCAAAGCTGATTTTTTCAAAAGTCTTTAATGTTCAATGTCTTTTTACAGATTATAGAAAATCATTATTTTGGAATGAAAATCTCAATCAAAATCTTATCTCATCTTATCAAGAATAAGACGGAAGACCCACTCGTTGCTCGCAACGAGATCGTATCTAGTTATTTTTTTTCTGCACAAATATTGTGCCGGCGATTCCTCAGAGATCTTTGGATCAATTTGTTTCAAATTTTCAGGGTTGGTGCAGAATTCCCTGAAATTAATTCCGGCTGAAGGATTTTTTGAAAATCACTTTCGGGTCTAGAGTTATCGCCCTTTTCTTAAAATTCAGACGACCTCCTTGTCTGTGATAGAACTCAATAACGGCTTAAGCTAGAGTGTTGAAATATTCAGTGAAAATAGAGGACATGTTGCCATGTTGCACCTGGGTCAGGATATTCTCCGGAAGTGTCTAGTATGGAAGCTCGGTAGGGGTCACAATTTAGGATACGAATCATGATTGATTTTTTATGACATTTTGCATCATATCTTTTAAAGTATAATTATTTTGGTAAAACATACTGAACAAAATTTGTGCAGAATGACAAGGTCTTTAAAAAGATATCAAGAAAAAAGTGCTGACTCATCAAATTAGGTGTCAAAAGGGGCTAAAAGTCTTTTTTCGATTACTCTTTAACAGTCAATATTTTGTTATATATTACTGAAGCAAAAATGTTTATCTCAACAATCTACCACTGCATATTATGATTTTAATGTCGTATAGTATATTATTAGGGGCCAAAAGGGGCCAGAATGCTAAATCTTTGATGCTTTATATCTAAAAAGTGAGAAATATTTTGACAAGTAATATTGAACAAAAGATGTTCAAAATCATGTTCTGAACAATATGCAACCTTCCTTTTTAAGCCATTTGGAAGAATATATTATAAACTTTTAAGCATATCTTGCGTAATAAGGGGTCACAAGGGGCCAGAATGTCAAATCTTTGATGCTTTTTATCTTGAAAAGAGGGAATATTTTGATAAGCAATATTGCACAAAAGATGGTCAGAATAATGTTCTAAACAATATGCATACCTTGAATTTTTCTGAAATGGCCCCTTTAAGGACTTGTAGGGATAGCCCCTTAACATTTCCATTCAGCATATCTTAACAACGAATAGAAATCTCTGAATAAGTGTTGAACAAAAAATCTTTAAAATCACAAGACCTTTCATTTGATATAAGGAAAATGGGGCTGACCCCTGAAATTAGCGTCTCAGAGGGGCCATGAGTCTTTTATCTATAACTCTCTAATGATCAATATTTTGTGATACATTACTGAAGTATTTATCTGAACGATTTGCAACAATATATAATACAATTTTGATAATATGTTACGTAATAAGGGGTCACAAGGGGCCAAAATGTCACATTTTTGACGCTTTATATCTCGAATAGTGGGAATATTTTAATAAGCAATATTGAACAAAAGATGGTCAGAAAATGTTCGAAACAATATGCATACTTTGAATTTTGTAAAACGGCCCCATTAAGGACTTGTAGAAGTGGCCCTTAAATATTTTAATTTAGCATATCTCCACAACGATTAGAAATCTCTGAATAAGTGTTGAACAAAAAATCTTCCAAATCACAAGACCTTTCATTTGATATCAAGAAAATGGGACTGAACCCTAAAATTAGGGGCTCATAGGTGCCAAAAGTCTTTTGTCTATTACTCTTTAATGATCTATATTTTTTTATACATTACTGAAGCAAAAGAATTTATCTTAACCATTTGCAACAATATATGATAATATTTTGATAATATGTTACGTAATTAGGGGTCACAAGAGGCCAGAATGTCACATCTTTGACGCTTTATATCTCGAAAAGTGGGAATATTTTGATAAGCAATACTTAACAAAAGATGGTCAGTATAATGTTCTTAACAATATGCATACTTTGAATTTTTGTAAAACGGCCCCATTAAGGAACTGTAGGAGTGGACCCTAAATATTACCATTTAGCATATCTCCACAACGAATGGAAATCTCTGAATAATTGTTGAACAAAAAATATTAAAAGTCACAAGACCTTTCATTTAATATCAAGAAAATGGGGCTGACTCCTGAAATTAGTTGCTCAGAGGGGCCAATATTCTTTTATCTATAACTCTCTAATGATCAATATTTTGTTATACATTCCTGGGGCAAAAGTTTTCATCTTAACGATTTGCAACAATATAAGACAATATTTTTATCATATTTTACGTAATATGGGGTCGCAAGGGACCAAAATGCTATATCTTTATGCTTTATGTCTCAAAACGGGTGAGTATTTTCATAAACCTTATCAAACAAAAAATTTTCAGAATCTCGTGATAAAAATGAGAAACTTTAACTTTAATGAGAGAAAACTCAATGTCATTCTCTTTAAACGAATATCTCAGTCAAAATCACATCTCATCTTATCGAGAAATTCAATGGAAGGCCTACTCGTTGCTCGCAACGAGATCTCATCTAGTTATTATTATTTTTATTATTACGGATTTTTTGCACGCGATTTCTCGTAAACTACTTAGCCGATTCTCATGAAACTTTAATATTTGATAGGTACTGATCTGAACCTCATTGGAAAATTTTTTCGTTGACGTCGTCACTTTCGGTCGTGAGATATGGACAATTTTCTGATTTTTCATAAAAGAGTTGAAGGGTTGGCCCCTAAAAATTTTTTTGCGAATATCTCGGAAACGAAAATGATTGTGCATAAAGGCAATATGTAAAAAAGATTCTGTGAAAATTTCATTAAATTTCACTCAGTCGTATAAGAGGAGTTGCGGATAAGAGATAAAGCGTAACAGACAGACGGATGGACGGACAGCTAGAAGGACGGACGGACGGACGTACAGACGGACGGAAATACCGATTACTATATACCCTCCCACTTTTCAAGCGGGGGGTATAATAATGCTCGAAACAATATGCAACCTTTCATTTTTCGCTAAACGTCCCCATGAAAGAGTTGAAGGGTTGGCCCCTAAATGTTTCTTTTGCAAATTACTCGAAAATAAAAAAGAATCTCTGAATAGTTGTTGAACAAAAAATATTCAAAATCCTGAGAGCTTTTGGATGATATGAAGAGAAAAGGGATGACCCCTAATACTAGGGGCCGTGAGGGGCCAAAAGTCCATTTTTTAAGTCTTCAATGTTCAATGTCTTTTTACAGATTATGGAAAATCATTATTTAAGAATAAAAATCTCAATCAAAATCTTATCTCATCTCATTTATCTTTTTTTTTCTTACCGATTTTGTGCACGCGAGTTCTCGGAAATGGCTCGACGGATTTTCACCAAACTTTCAGATCTGATAGATATTTATCTGAACCTTATCGAAAATTTTAGTCGTCGATGACTTCACTTTTGGTCGTGAGATATGGACGATTTTCTGATTTTTAGAGGGTCGGCTTGTCCTGGAAACTTCTCCGGAACGACTAAAAATATTGACTCAAGATTTTCAGTGAAAGATAGGGAAGATTTGCTGAGTTCAGGCAGGCGTCCAAATCTTCATAGCGCAAAAGGCGCCGAAGCTCCTTAGAGCCCAATAAATGTCTCGGAAACATCTCACAAAATTTGACATCTTTTGTTTTATATCTTCGTATCTATTCATGAATTGTTAAAACATATAGAAGAAAAGTTGTGCAGATTCACGGGACCTTTCATATAAAATCAATGAAAAGGGCTGACCCCTCAAATAAGTGGCTCAGAAGGGCCAAAACTCTTTCATTTATATCTCTTTATTGATCAATATTTTGTTATACATTAGAGAAGCAAAGATATTTATCGTAACGATTTGCAACAAAATATATTATGAAATTGAGAATGAGATCATATGTTACATAATTAGGAGTCAAAAGGGGCCAGAATGTCACATATTTGACGCTTTATATCTCAAAAAGGGGGAATATTTTGATAAGCAATATTGAAGAAAAGATGATCAGAATAATGTTCTAAACAATATGCATACTGTGAATTTTTTTAAAATGGCCCCATTAAGGACGTGTAGGGGTAGCCCCTAAATATTTCCATTCAGCATATCTCCACAACAGAAAAAAATCTCTGAATAAGCGTTGAACAAAAAGTCTTTGAATTTAAAAGCCCTTTCATTTGATATGACGAAAAAGGGGCTGACTCTTCAAAATAGGGGCTCAGAGGGGCCAAAAGTCTTTCATCTATAACTCTCTAATGATCTATATTTTGTAATACATTATTGATTAAAAGGTATTCATCTTAACGAATTGCAACAACATCTTGTAAAATTTTAATCATATATTACGAAATGAGGGGTCACAAGGGACCAGAATATGAAGTAATTGTCGGTTTATATCTCGAATAGGAGAAATATTTTGATATAAGAAATGTTGAACAAAGGATGGTTAGAATAATGTTCCAAACAATATGCACAGTTTGAATTATTGTAAAATGTCACAAGAACGTTACAAAAATTATTTTGAGCATAGAAATTAGTTAGAACTAATTAGTAGAACATATACTGTAAGTTTCATATCAATCAGAACAGAACTTCCGGTTTTATGGGTCTTGAAAGTTTTATTTTAAATAAATATTAATCATGCCACATTATCTCTTAAAGTAATTAGGATTTTCTTGTAATATTTTGTATACGGAATGACTCTGATACTGTTGTGAAATCTACATGTACAGAAATGAAATTTAAATTTTGGAAAATAAGGGATTTCTAGGGGCCAACATTGAAAACAGAACTTTGCCTGTAACTTTTTTATTTCTCAATTAATTTTCAAATAGTTTTCAGATTTGACTTAAGCTTGAAAAGGATAATCTACAAAAAATGGTCCGTGGGGTCACTTTCTGACCTCTTCTAGGAGTTTTACAGACTTTAAATATTGCATTTTTGGATTTTTTCGAAAATATTTGTGGAAGAGGTATTTCCCTTTGCCCACCTGTTTCGAACCTTATATACTGTCTATGTTTCAATTTTGGTATGCATCTGAAGAGTACTTCCGGTTTTATGAGTCCATTAGAATTGCCTATGGAGATTTCTATGTTGAATTTGAAATCACGTTTTTTCCATCATCTCAAAAAGTAGGCAATGAATTCTCATGAAATTTCATATGAATATTGACTCAAACATTGTCTCCAGGTTGTAAGGTCATGAAAATGAAATCCCTAAAAATGAAAGGATTTTAGGGGTCAGTACAGAAAACGGCTTCTTCTCTATAACATTTTTAATTCTCAACCAATCTTCAAACTACTTTTTGTATTACATCAAGCATAAAGAGTACAGTTTAAAAATCATGGGCCTTGGGGTCACTTTTTGAACCCTTATAGGAGTTTTAGTGGATTGAAAAACAGTACATTTTCGTATATGTTTGATAACTACCAAAGAGTTATGTCTCTTTGAGTAGACGCTGATGTATAAAGTATAAAGAGAATTGATATGTTTCCAATTAAGTATTGATCTCAAAAGAACTTTTGCGACATTTTATTATATGATTTTGTTTTCCTGTGTAATATTGATTTTTTTTTTCAAGATTCTTTATTTCAAGCCCTCCGTTTTTGTTGAACGACAAAAAAAGTTCTAGTGTTTCCTATTATTATTATTCTTCACTTTTCATACATGTAGTACACGTGATTTCTCGGAAACTACTGGACCGATTTCAAAGATTTTTTTCAGGAATAATGCATTGTTGTAATATCTCCGGACTATTTTTTTTTTATCTTTTAAAAAATCACTTCCGGTCACATTGTCCGATTTTCTTTTTTTTATAAATTGCCATTTTGTCCAAGCATCTTCTTATTAACCACTCAAGATTGAATTAAGATTATATTTTCGGGGTTGATAAAACATCTCTTTGAGTTATGCATGGCGTCTTTTGATTGTGCATCCGTCACTTCCGGTCGACACCAGAAGTGATATTTAATATCGAGATTTTTTGAAAATTTTAACCGTTTTGAATAAAGGCAAATAAAACGTATGTTCACATAAACAATCGTTAACAAAACACATCCATTATCATAACTTCTGGTGTAGACCGGAAGTCGACGAAAAATTAAACTTTCTCTCTTGAGTCAAAAAAAATAGAATAAAATGGTTTTATTTGAGTTTTTTCAAAGTTTTTTTTTGGGAAATAATGCCTAAATTGTCTAAATTCGTCAAATGACTTTACTTTCGATTTAAAACGGAAGTATTCAGAAAATGCAAATTTTGCGTTTTTTGACATGTCATTGGCTGAGTAATGGCACTAAAAGCATCCAACCAAATTTTCCATCCTTTAACATCACTTCCGGTAAAACCGGAAGTAGCCAAAAATAGCTTATTTTCAAGTTTTGACGCAAAATTTATAACTTTAGATTATAAAGTCACTGGAGGCGTCTTAACTCATTGCTTTCTCTTGTTGACGTCACTTCCGGTCGAAACTGGACGGAAGATCTACTCGTTGCTTTGCAACGAGCTTTTCTCTAGTTATTATTGTTATTCTCAGGTTTCTTTTACACTTTTATTAAGGTCTTCCGTCTTCAGCGGAAGACCTTCTTGTTATTCTTAGGTTTCTTTTTCACTTTTATTAAGGTCTTCCGTCTTCAGCGGAAGACCTTCTTGTTATTCTTAGGTTTCTTTTTCACTTTTATTATTATTATTCTTTTTTTTCTTACCGATTTTGTGCACGCGATTTCTCGAAAACGGCTTGATGGATTTTTATGAAACTTTCAGGACTTATAAAACATAACTTGAACCTCATGCATTTTTTTCCGATTTGATGACGTCACTTCCGGTTTGGAGATATTGTCGATTTTATGATTTTTGAAGGGTCATGTTGTCTCCAGACTTTCTCAATAATGGCTTAAGATAGAAACAT
>PRKT01001719.1:30031-49800 GCA_003671525.1 Saccostrea glomerata | reverse complement strand
TGATTATGACAACGAGCACACGGCGGGTGTGACCGGTCGGCAGGGGATGCTCACTCCTCCATGGCACCTGATCCCACCTCTGATGTTTCGGAGGTCCGTGTTTGCTCTGCTCTTATTTTGTATATTGTTTAATGGACGTTGAGATTGAACACTGTTCGTTATTTCCATATCCTTCTTCTACAAGATAGTCACGATTTGAAATCCTTAATCATATCCCTTTATATCAATTTTGGTTTAATACACATATAAAATACATCTGAGATCAATACACCATTAACAAGCAAAAAAGACAAAAAGCCTCATGCTTTACATGTTCCCGAACATTTATCACCTATGTTAAATTATAGTTATGTTTTAACTATTGAACAAAATTAACAAAAACGATCACGTGGCACCTCATCAATTATAAATAGACAAATCTTATGCACTGCTATTTATTTTACAGAGAGGAAAACAATCGAGATAGTTGATTGGCTTGCTAAAACCCATCGCTTAATTTGACAAAGCTATCTTTTTAAAAAACACACTTTACAAGTCTTACGATGACCAGTCTCTACCGTTTTGGACAATTCCTTGCTCTGTTACAGACATGCTACTCTCAGTGCTCCGCCCCATTCGACCCAAAAACTTTGCTCATTAGCAATTATAAAAATTCGTCACTTCCAGGTTTTAACCTTTTGAGAAATGCTGACATTGCAATGTGCATGATGATATGTTTTAAGTTTAAGTTGTGTCGCTCAGTGGATTGGATACAAGAAGAAAAGATATGCCGGCTAAACACAAGATTTGTCGTCAAGAATGACGGCAGTCTAGATCTACTGACTAAAGGCCCACGATTTGTAAATCCTAACAATATCTATTATGTAATGCTTAATGAAGGTTGTTTTCTTCATAAATCTGCTATTTGTTTGTTTGTAAGAAGGACTATTTGATTTTATGCAGTGAAAACGTCCCATTTGGGAACTATGCCCTCATGCAGCCGCTAAAGGGCTTGGAATTTAGACTTATTTTGGCCATTCATGGTAACTGTAGAGTGGGGGTTCTTTATCGTGCCAATGCTTACTCTGACACCTTTTTATTGAAACTCTTTCGATTTAAATAAAATACACAATACGCAAGCGATAATGGTATGTTGCTATAACTATTTAAACAAACAAACGGGACAAGTTCCATCATCAACTCACAAGATTTTCACAAATATCCCATATATGGTGCATTTGTCTCCCAAATTATCCGGTACGTGAGAGCATATTATGAGTACATACAAATTAAAAAAAAGGAAGACTATTTTATGTTTGTTTGTTTGTTGTTTAACGTTCCTATCTTCACTCATATTGAGACGCTACGACTTCCCGGTGAAGTGATGCATATTTAAACCTATACTGTGCACTCAAGGCATTGAAAAGTTAGGGGTCTTTTTCGAGCCATCACCTCCTGCGACACGGGACCTCGGTTTATATGTCTAATGCGAAGGATCAGCCTTCACATCCCACAGTACTAGTGGAGTTGAACCCGCCACGTAAGGATCAGGTCCTTACTCAGCGACTCTTAGAGCAGACATGCACTCAAATAAACCACTGCGCCACGTGTTGACAACCGAGAGAAGTTAAGGTGCAAATGAAAATATCGGCCATTTTTGTGATAAAAATTACAATCTTAAACAGGATTGCAATTCCTTTTAGCACTTTACTAATTCCGGAATGAAAATATTGATGTCCATTATATATAATTCAGTAGTATAAGGGCAAAATCGAGGTGAAATTATAAATTTAGTTCATAAATATTTTCAATTGATTCTTATTGCAGATTGTGAAAATTACTGCGATCCTACATAGCTTATTCTTTTTCATTGTTTAAATCATATAAATTGCATGACAGCATGTTCGTTTTCTTGCAAGTCAACTGCTTTAAATATAGAAAAATTAATACATTTTCAAAATTTCAACAGGATTGCAGAACTTTCCAAATCGTTTAATATTTCTGGAGTTTATGTTAAACTTTTTTACTGTGATCCATTGAGTGTATTCTCAAGGACGATTTATGAATACCCCTACATTACCCTCCAATGAGCCTGCATATAATTGTACGACAATATCAATTATCTTTGAAATTAATACAACCTAAAATATTTACAATTAATATATTAACTTTTTTGTTAGGAAAATATTATAAAATCCGCCTCTCACTGCAAACAAACTGTGTCAAGATTTACGAAATGAAATCACACTGGTAAGTCTGTACCTTGCTAAGTGGGATTGACTTAACTATAAAACAGCATGATACAGCAACTTTTAATTAAGTTAAATTCTCAGGTACAGTTCAAATTTACAAATCATTTCATTCTGTGGCACTTTAAAGAAGATCTTCTATTTAAAGTATGAAATATATGATAATAACGAACAATATTCAAGATCAAAAGTTTATTAAAACAAAACAATTGAGGTGCAGAGCAAACACAAATTTCTAAAACACCAGACGTGGGATCAGTGACAAGAAGTTTTGAATTCCTTCTTCCATATCATTTGTGAGTTTGAATATTTTGATATTCACAACAATAAAATGAATTTGAAAAACAATATCTACAAATGTATATTGGATTCCGAAACTTCAAAATAATCCTTACAAACAAAGTTGAATAACAGTAGATGTTCTACCAAACCCTTTTCTTTACTCTTCACTGAAATAATAACAGTAGTGAAGGAGTACTGTGCAACTATATATTCGAGAAGAGGTGGGCAGGTTAACAATACCTATGATGTTCTTTTAGAATTGAAGGGAAGGATTTTGCTTAATTGATGATCCTGTGACCAACCCCTTGGAGAAAGAATTACCGAACCAAACATGCGTCCCAAAAATTTGTAAAATTTGTTCAAAGATGACATAGAATCCATTTTGTTAATAAACGTGAACGTTAGTATATTCTGATATTAAATGCAAATTAAAGAGGATTTTATCTTAGGCACAACTATCACTCGAGAGATTCTGAGAATCAGCTGTCAGAGATGTAATTTTAGAATTATTACGCCCATGTTAAACGATATATACGTTAATCATGTTAATGTTCAAACAAAGAATGACAATTTCCTGTAAATCTGAAACTGAATATTGTTGATACATGCCAATTTTAATAAAAATAAAAAGAATTAACATCTTTAAAAATAAATACTACATTTTTAGGAACAAACTGAATGGAGTACAAGACAGCAGCAGTATGCCCTTGACATTAAATTAAACAGTCAAATATAATGTAATTGATGATATCACTTAGTGATATTGTCTTATTCAATCTGATCTGTAAAAAAAATCATTTTTAATATGATAAACACGAGATGAGTCCATCCTTAAGTTAATATATATGTGTGTTGTTCTACATACATTGTGCACAATACGTATGGTTATGTTTTTGTGCCTGTGCACTGCAGCCATGTTAAGGACTTAGTCCCTATACTAAAGGAATCAATTACGCCTAGACTTACGCCACTTCATGAAACGCAAATTACTCTCATCTGAATGAAATTTTTGCGTAAGGCTCGGAAGTACACTTAGTTAAGGATTAAAGTTTAGAATTTCGATGAAAGGGCCCCTGCATGGTGAATGTAATTTCGGCGTAAAACCAAGAAATTAAAGAATTTCAGGTGTGCGGACTGGATGGGATCTGAAGCATTGAAAAAGACTGTAATGATGATTAGAAACAAAATCTAGAGTTTATATCTCGTTAATCCTGAAAATTTATAATGAATACCTTATGAATATTGACTGTTCAAAATTAATGTCAAGCTGGAGGGCTTGTTTTCACAATTCAAAGGGTAACCATGTCTTTTTCCTTTAATAAACAAATCAAATACCCGATTGGCGTGGTAATGACATGAGGGAGCATAGCTCCTGGGTTGTATTAAAGACCAAATCTGAAGGAGACCTGTACATGCAGTATCAACAATATTATAATGGAAAGTAACTCGTATAATCTCTTGTCTAGTCAATACATTATACAGAAGTTTTTCGAGTGTAAGAGAATTTTGAATTAACTTTACTATTGAAATTTAAGTATTTGTTATCAATTAGTGCATGTTCGAGTGGAACGTTAAATAACATACATAAAATAGGATATGCTTTTTTAAATTTATTATACAATTACATTTAAAATGTTAAAATCAAATAATTCAAACTCTTTTTAAAGTTTAAGCTTCTTATTAATCATAAGGCATAGTTTATTGTGGCACATGGGACCTTTTTTTATCATAATTTTAAGCATTTTTAATGTAATGGGTGAGATCTCTATGTATTTGCTTAAAATATTGTTTACAATTAATTTATTTTGGATGGAAATGCAACAAATTCATAGTAAATGAGTCTATAGTGATTTGATTTATTTAGCTTAAACAGCATTTATTATGTCTAATTTTAACTCGGATTTTGGTTTACAAAACTTGCAGCATTGCCGACCGTGGTTTAACAACACCCCCTATTTTCAATCCTTTGTTTACAAATTTAATTCTCTAACATTCTTCGTAAATACTTTACAATAATCCATTTAAACATATTACAGATGTTTATAATTACCATTACCGGTAATTGATCTCTGTTTAGTGTCTACGTATTTTCCATTACATCTATGTGAAATCATCTTTTTACTACCCGCGAACCTTTTACATGTATGAACTTTCACATGCGTTTCCCTTGACTAATTTACTGTATCAATACTCATCTTGTCACGTGATTATGATGTCGGATTTGTTTTTCCAATATTGAACTATTATGCCATTATTGTTATCTTTCAATTACTGTAATGCGATGCAATTGATTTTGTTTATATTTAAAAATGTACCTTATGATGGTGAACCATTATCTTACTTCATCGATGGTGAACTATTATCTTACTTCATCGATCTCACTAATTATTGCACTACATGTATGTAGTGAAGTCACACTATCGTATTAAGATACGTCACTGCGCGCACTACTTTTGTAGGTGCCTAATTTCAAATCTTTATTTTTGCAACAGAACTACGTAGCTCTAAATATCTTCATTTATTAAACTTATTACATTTTTTAGTGTCCATATACTGTAGACGTCTTTATTTTCACGTGTCTAAAATTTCACGGTTTGTTAGAAAGAAGGTATTAGCAAGGTAAAAGTATTTTCAATATGTACAGTTAAACTCCTGTTATAATATGTACAGTCAATATCGTCACCTGTACAATATGTACAGTTAAATACCTGTACAATACGTTGATCCCACTACATCTGGGCGGATCCCACAACTCACCTGCTGTTCCGCTGTATCCAGACACTGTCAGTGTATATTTATTGTCTTCATCTCCGATGTAAAATATGGAATACACAGCATAGGCCTGCTCTCCATTATGTCTCTGGAGATCAATTCGGAGTTCTTGGTTTTTATCCTTTGTTAAGGTGTGGATTGCGTCATTTCCTATAGAATCATATTAAACAAAACAATATTTAATTAAAAATGACCAAACGACACGAACATTTGAATTCATTATATTTTCGGGATGGCCTGTCCCCTTCCTATGGACAAAAAGTTTAGAATGAGGGATATGGAGATAACCAAGAGAATTCGTTATTAAAGTCCGTAAAACTACAAATAGGAGCAAACACAGACCTGCAAAAGATCAGAAATGGGTTCAGGTGCCATAGAAGAGTTAGCTTCCCCTGCGACCGGTCGTGTTCTCCTTGTCATAATAGGGAAATATCGAAAAAATCTGTCGTCAATTCAGTGTTTAAATAATGAACTACCAATTAGTATGAAAAACGTCAGTCAGCATTTGTATTTGCTGATAAGGTAATTGTTTCAATCATAGAACTTACGAAGAAGTAATAAAACAAAGGGAACAGAGAAACAATCAGATTAAACCATCTAAACGAACAAACACTAAATATTAAAAATGAAAAATATTAAATACAAAGTTATTAACCTTTTGGAAAGATGGGAATACAGAGTGTTATGAAATTAATGTATAGGCGTCATGGCTGGGTTGCTCGATCAACTGGGATGCTCATTTCACTAAGGCAACTGATCCAAACCTCCTAAATTTCCAACTGGTCTAATTCGTGTGATTGCTTTAAGAATTTGTATTGTTTATTGATTTTTTTGGTATTTCCTGATCATGACAACGAGCACACGGCGGGTGTGACCGGACGGCAGGGGATGCTCACTCCTCCATGGCACCTGATCCCACCTCTGATGTTTCAGAGGTCCATGTTTGCTCTGCTCTTATTTTGTGTATTGTTTAATGGACTTTGAGATTGAATACTGTTCGTTATCTCCATATCCTTCTTGATATCGAATGACGTTGGGGGTTAGAATAGGTCCTCAGTACCCCCTTGCTTGTCGTAAAAGGCGACTAAATGGGGCGGTCCTTCGGATGAGACCGTATAAACCGAGGCCCCGTGTCACAGCAGGTGTGGCACGATAAAGATCCCTCCCTGCTCAATGGCCCTGAGTGCCGAGCATAGGCCCAAATTCAAGTGAAGCCCCTCAACGGCAATGGTGACGTCTCCATATCAGTGAAATGTTCTGGAGAGGGACGTTAAACAGTATACAATCAATCAATCAATCGAATGGCGTTGGTTGTCTTTGTTTTTCATCAATGTTTTCCACATTTCATTTTCGAAAAAATTGAAGCTTTTAGACGACCTAGATATAAAAACACGTATGTTCTGCTTTGTTAAAAAAATTCAAATTATTCAATCAACATAAATTAAATGATATGATTATACCTATCCAATAATTGTTAGTGGCATTCCCAAATCCATGTTTATACTCTATCCATGTCCTGTAGAAATCCACGTCACCATCCTGTCGTTTCTGAATCACCTGTAAACAATGATTGAGACGTATTTCATTAAAAAAATAACATCGGCCACTATTTTTCATCCTTGTTAATTATCAGTTTAAAAGCTTGGTTCACTAATTGCATTAAACGACCCTGTAGATATATCAATTTATTGACTAGCATATTATGTTCCATTTTAAATATCAAAATAAAGTACTTAATACTTTCATTACCTATTAAATGTTTTCTCCTTAAACTCCCGGATCTTTCAACACAAACTTTATATGATATTGCAATTCTCTCGAATTTTAATGTTAATGGGTATATTTGAGTATTTTCAGAGAAGAAAAATAATATGAGCGCACACTCTGATCTTAAAGGTAGACCTTGTCTTGTAATCCTCAGAAACATTTACTATTTCTTATTTTCGATTAGAGGTTGCGCTCTTTATTAAATGTTGAAAAATTATAGCTTTGCAAATTATCTGTTTTTATAGACTGTGTTGACGATGTATAACATTGACACTAAACCACACTACTCACCGTCCTTCCTCCTCCATTTGTCGTCATGTCACAGAAGACCTCTCTCTAGGTGTTTTCGATGTATATAATTGACAATAAAACACACTACTCACCGTCCATCCTCCTCCATCTGTCGACATGTCACAGTACACGTCCACGTCTCTCCAGGTGTTGACGATGTATAACATTCACATTAAAACACACTACTCACCGTCCTTCCTTCTCCATCTGTCGTCATGTCACAGAAGACCTCTCTCTAGGTGTTTTCTATGTATATAATTGACAATAAAACACATTACTCACCGTCCATCCTCCTCCATCTGTCGACATGTCACAGTAGACCTCTCTCCAGGTGTTGTCGATGTATAGCATTGACATTAAAACACACTACTCACCGTCCACCCTCCTCCATCTGTCGTCATGTCAAAGAAAACGTCTCTCCGTGTGTTGACGATGTGTAACATTAATAATAAAACACACTACTCACCGTCCACCCTCCTCTGTCTGTCGTCATGTCATAGTAGATCTCTCTCCGTGTGTTGACGATGTGTAACATTGAAAATAAAACACACTACTCACCGTCCAACCTCCTCCATCTGTCTTCCTGTCACAGTAGACCTCTCTCCAGGTGTTGTCGATGTGTAACATTGAAAATAAAACACACTACTCACCGTCCACCCTCCTCCATCTGTCGTGATGTCATAGTAGATCTCTCTCCGTGTGTTGACGATGTGTAACATTAATAATAAAACACACTACTCACCGTCCATCCTCCTCCATCTGTGGTCATGTCACAGTAGACCTCTCTTCGGGTGTCAGGGTAGATTACATACACTCCGTCTTCTCCTTTCTTGCTGGGGTCTCTTTGCAATATATCTGAACAGTCGTAATATATCTTTCCTATTTAGTTTAAAATTTATAAAAAATTAATTCAATATCTGATTGCGTTACACATTTTAAAACATATCATTTATTGAATAAGTTATAGATTCATTGAGTGTCTTTGAATTTTGATCGAATGCTAGACTCTTTTTCAGTCTTAACTGTAGTGAAGGAGAAACTTCAAGAGTATATTGTGCACCAATGAATTTGAGAAGTGGTGTAAATCAGATGTGGAAACTTAACTATTCCAAGGAACTTTTTGAAAATTTAAAATCACAAGATTTTACCAAATTCAACAGCTTAGAAACTTATGACTTTTCAAATTTATATACAACCATTTCCCACGATAAATTAAAGTCCAGATTTTTAATACTTTTTCTATAAAAATGGAACATACATTGTCATTGGTCATTGCCGAATCATTTTGTTAAAAAACGTTCCAATTCTACACACAAGTACCCTGATGTTGACTTTAACCAGATGCTTGAGTGTCCTTTCACCGGTCCTGTGGATGGAACCTTATACTCCTATGTTTATTTTTAAAAATGTTAATTCTTTTTATTTTCATTAAAATTGGCATGTATCAACAATATTCAGTTTGAGATTTACAGGAAATTGTCATTCTTAGTTTGAACATTAACGTATATATCGTTTAACATGGGCGTAATGATTCTAAAATTACATCTCTGACAGCTGATTTTCAGAATCTCTCGAGTGATAGTTGTGCCTAAGATAAAATCCTCTTTAATTTGTATTTAATATCAGGATATACTGACATTCACGTTTATTAACAAAATGGATTCCATGTCATCTTTGAACGTTCACAAATTTTTGGGACGCATGTTTGGGTCGGTAATTCGGTTATAAATCGGCAATACCTAACGAGATGTTTACTGTGACATTACGACAGATGGAGGGGGTAGACGGTGAGTAGTGTGTTCATTGTCAATGTTAAACATCGACAACACCTGTAAAGAGGTATATTGTGACATCACGACAGATGGAGGGGGTAGACGGTGAGTAGTGTGTTTTATTTTCAATGTTACACATCGTCAACACACGGAGAGAGATCTACTATGACATGACGACAGATGGAGGAGGATGGACGGTGAGTAGTGGGATCATTGTCAATGTTATACATCGACAACATCTGGAGAGAGGTATACTGTGACATGACGACAGATGGAGGGGGTGGACGGTGAGTACTGAATAGTTATTTAATTTGTAAGTAATTTAAATATTCTGAATTAAATGTTATTATAAGTTATGATCGGAATGGAATATTGAATGTGAAAATATATGAATTATATGGATCCCGATCCAAAAGTTTGACACAATATACGTTGCACTTTTTCATTTTTTTTTTTTACAAAATTAAAACAATCTTCTTTAATTACCTGAACAAAACAAGAATGCGACAAAATTGTTACTTTACTGCGTAGAAACAAAACCAGAACACTTATTCTCATCCTCCAGTCACGTTCGATATTCAAAAAGTAGCGAAAAGCTGATATTATTCCATTCCACAACAAATTAGTAGGAAAGAAAATTGTAATGCCAACTTTTATTACAAGAAGCGATTAAGTAAATATATGAATGTTGTTTACAGATCATTCAGAAAAGACAAGATTGCGACTTGGATTTTTACAGAACATGGAACGAGTACAAAGAGGGGTTTGGGAATGCCTCTAAAAACTACTGGTTAGGTATGTATGGAACATCTCAACATCCACTGTGAATGCAGTCTAAATACATTTTATGTGACAAAAATGTAATAATTATCGTCCATACTTCTTTACTTTGAACATACTGACTCAATGTTAATATGTATTTGCTGACAAGGCCATTGTATCGACCTTAGAACTTTCGAAATGTTGACTTTAATTGAGACTGCTGAATTCTAGATCTTGTTTCAACTTTTTGTCAATAACTTAACTCGTTCTAGAAATTGACCATATGTAGAGCATGCTCTAGCATATAGAATCAACTGAGATCTATACACCCCGTATGCAGGCGATGAAGGTATATTGCTGCATAAGAAAGAGAAGTTGACGATGGAAAAGTTAAAGTCATCACGTTTATAATAGAGTTTGGTTTTTATATTACCATTAACGTCTTTTTTTAAGTAAAATATCCAAGTATGAATCAGATGTGTCAGACTCTTTGGTATCTTTCATCTCAAGCTCTCCAGGATATATCGTTTCGACACAGGAATGGAAAATACCATTCTTAATTGACAATACGTCGTCGATATATCTAAGTGTCGAGTTAAAGGCCACAGCAAGTGTTTTTTTTCTTTTCACGCATAAGATTTTGCATAAATTCTGCTTCAAAAATATGAATTCAATGCTTATATTTACATTCTCAATTTTTCCTTCCTCATAATCAATTATTTCTTTAATCTTTAATGTGAATTTAGTGCCCTTCAAAACTGACGTGGTTAATAGACGTAAGGTCTTTTTGTGACATCAGATGACGGCAAAAAATAAGTACCATAAAGTTATATGCCTGTTTCCCCCTTTTTAAGGAAATGACGCAATCTATGTCTTGACAAAGAACAAGGACCAGGAACTCCGGGTTGAGCTACAAAGATTTAATGGTGACAAAGCATACGCTCAGTACTCCACATTTTATATCGGAGACGAAGGCAGTAAATACAAACTCACTGTATCAGGGTTTTCAGGAACAGCAGGTATGTATATACCCGTATAACGGGTATTTTCTGCGGTTGTATTTTTTTGCGATTTAACCTCTAAAAGATAGCAAATTAATTTTTGCGTTTTCAATTTCTGCGGTTGCGCTTTACCGCAAAAAATTATTTATATAAGTGGAATTGCGCTATTTCACTACTAGCTTTTAGTCACTCTTTTTAAAATTATGGCTAATTCCGAAATTAATTATTGTAGTAACAGAACTTGTCCACTCAAACAATAATTTATAAAAATCTTTATTCAAGCACCGCAGACGTTCATTAATATGATCTATCAAAATAATTTTCATTTTTAAGTATATAGACAGTGATAATTAATACCTCCATAATCTAAAATACACTTAGAATTAATTGCCATCAACATTAATTCTAGAGTTTCATTTTAAGCTAAAACAAACAGTTGCATAACCAACCACCACGTAATCGGACGTCTCACACGCATTGAGGTGTAACTAATAGGTTCATTAATATGATCTATCAAAATAATTTTCATTTTTAAGTATATAGACAGTGATAATTAATACCTCCATAATCTAAAATACACTTAGAATTAATTGCCATCAACATTAATTCTAGAGTTTCATTTTAAGCTCAAACAAACAGTTGCATAACCAACCACCACGTAATCGCACGTCTCACACGCATTGAGGTGTAACTAATACTGTCAGTCGTCTGATTTGAATGAAATTCACGAGACAATAAAAACATGTTGTATACACAAGCGGTAATATTAATAACAAACTCAAGACAAAACATAAAATTGAAAAGTGAAAAATAAGAAAGAAAACAAGCTGTCATATTTTGTTTGCAGCTACCAGAGTTTCGATGTCACCCGAATTTTCTCGCGAACAAAGACAGGTCCACGTGAAAGTCTACAGACGCACCACTTATCATACATGCTATTATAAAATACCTGAAGGTATATTTTAAATATTTTGCGATTGTAATTTTTGCGGATTAGTCCTATCCGCAAAATTCCGCAAATATTGGACAACCGCAGAAAATACCCGTTATACCCATCAATATTTTACCAAATACATGTAGTCTAAAACATAACGATCAGTCATTACAAGAGATTGAAAAACAATTCGTAAGTTAAATCAGATTATTTTGACTGGATAGAAAAACTAGTTTATATAATGTAAAGTTTGTCACTTACGTAACAATTTGACTTACATTAAGAAAGAGAAATTGCTTGACGTCATATTTTAATTTTGTACGTTATGAAGACATTTTTGAATGGATATAATCTGAATATTTAGTCCTTAAAATGATAAAAAAAAGTTATATTACGAGGAAAACAAATAAATTTACGCAAGTTATATTGTAAAAAAAAATCAATTGCAATTTCTTAATCTATAAAAAAGAGCCTTTAATGTCTTTAAAGCGTTTAATGTCCCATTTGAACTTATAAGGTTATACAGTATAACATGGGTAAATATTATTTCATTCCTTGAATATTCAGTATTACAATGCTAATACACCAAATATGTACGTGGACTCATTTCAGAATGATTACTTTTATGTTTATACATTTAACAAATATGACGCAAAATAACTGATCCAAAACAACCCACTTAAAACCACCTGTGATATTATCCGTAATTAAAATACATTCTTAGAAATACATGATTTAACGTACATGCACACAAATTATATTCTATAATGCCTTTGATACGAGTTTTATCTAAGGAAGTACGATATGCTATATAAAAATAATATGTAACACATTTGTATGTCATTAGTACACTACGCAATACCCTACAGATTTTTCAAGTCTAACTGACAACAGTGATTACGATGAAGGTTACGTTGTTATAATTATTGTTTCATTGGATCATGGATTTTAATGTTATCGTTACTCTGTTATACAGGTGACAGTTTATCGTATCACAATGGAATGAAATTTTCAACAAAGGACCGGGATAACGACAGGGGTGGTGGTGTTAACTGTGCTACATCAGAACAGGGAGCCTGGTGGTACAACGCCTGTACTGACTCAAACCTTAACGGACTGTACGGACGGTCTGGTGATTCTGGTTGGAAATACCCGGTATGATATTACTGGAAAAGAACTGAAGCATTAAAACAGACTGTGATGATGATCAGACAGAAAAACTAGAGAACTTTCATAATCAGATCTGACACATCATTACAAATCTGATATTTTATTTTTGTCAAACAATCAGAAATTTTCTGTTGCTTTCTTATTCAAGTAACATATTTTAGACAAGTACATTAAATTTCTTCTTCAATATTTCTATCATTGAGTTAAATTTTAACAATCCTGTTTTCTTCCTATTAAAGAATAAATGTTGTTTATAATAAAGGTGGCGGTTATAAGCAATAAAACCTCGAGGCAGACAATGAGTGTGAAAGTTTTACACTTCATATTTGCACACAAAAATGTCTTTTTAACAGTAGTGTTAATTGTGCTACTGACAGCCACGTTTCTTTAGCTAAATTCAATTTAAACTTTTCTACTACTAAATTCTGAAATTAATCGGTAATTGTTTTAAATCTGTGATATTTATGAAACGCGACTGATTTAAATTGTGAAACTTACATGGAACTTCTCTCTTTATGTAAAGAAACATTCTAAATCAAGAGTAAACTTATCAAAATTACGCCATGTATTACTTTAATCATTATGTGTTTAAATGAAATAATTAAGACTGTTCATCTAAATTTCATATTAAAGTCAGAAAAATGAGTTTCGACGTATAAAGTTCAATTATTTCTCTATCTTGCAGTTTTTCTTTTAAATAGTTGAAAATAATATAGTTAAATACAGGTAGTCATATATAATATGTAATAATGAATTAATTATTAGATGCTTTTCAAACAAATTTTCTAACTGTTACATAAAACATAATGAAAAATCAATTTAAAATGTTTTTGATTCTTGATTCAAATGAAAAAAAAATCCGATTGTTCCATTAGTTGTCTTTAAAAAATAAAACGGGATCTGTGTACCAACGTTGATGTGAATCTCGGATATTGCCTCTTTTATAATTTTGAATTTTGTGGACCCTATAATTATTGCTCTATGTAGTGGAAGTGCATTATTTCTTTAAAAATCTTTTTTTTCTCCTGCTTTCTACTAAAAAAAACAAGTTTTACGAAGTATTCAGTTATGATGAGTAAGGGTTCCTCTTCCAAGATTGTGAAATCTGTGGCCTCTCTGGCTTAGGGGTTCTGGTGTTATGTTGGGGAAAAATTGATTATATAGCCAGAAATTCTTTTTAAAAAATCTCCTCAGCTCCTTGTTATTATGTAACTAGATAAATAAATGGTCATGATCAGCAAGGGTAGCTCTTCCAATGTTGTGAATTTCATGCCCCCTGCGTCAGAGATTTCGGTGAAAGGGGGAAGAGGGGGGAGGTTGTTGGTTATGTACTGAAAATTTTCCATTTTTTAAATTTTATTCTTTGTTCCTGTGTATTACGTAATTAAACTAATAGCACGGTTATGTTAGCAAGGATGCCTCTACAAAAATCGTGGCTCCAGGTTTAAGGGTTTTGTTGGAAGGGGGCTCTATTGATTTTTAGTGAAATATGCAAATTAATTGAAACTTTTCTCAGCTCTTCGATATAATGTAAATAATCTACATATATGGTTATGGATATGATAAGCGACGATAGCTCTTCCACAACTGTGAAATTCCTGACCCAATTGATAGGGGATTCAGTGGAAGGCAGTGGGCTCCTTGATTATCAAATGAAAATGCATTATTTCTTTGAAAAGGGGAGGGGAGCTTCTTCCAAAATAGTTAGTTTCAATGCCTCTGGGTCAGAAATTCGGGTGTAAGCTTGGAATCTATTGATGATACAGTAAAAATGCTTTAATCCAATTGAATAATCTTGTCTGCATTTCGCGGGGGGGGGGGATCTCAACTTCTAATCTACTTGATCTTCAACCAAGTACATAGCTTGGTGATAGACGTTATAATACGGGGTTAGAAGTACCGAAGAACTTTTATTTTGTTGATAGTCTAGCTACAAGGTGATAGTGATAAATGGGGACGAGAGAAACATTTTATGAGCAGTCAATGAGTTCTAGACTCATTATTTCGTTGATCCTGATCATCCTATTTTTTCTTGTTTTGGGGTAATAGAGCTTCATCCATCCGTTTATTTTTTACTTCTATCATCTAAATTGTATTATACTTAGGTGACCGTACAGGCCCCCTGACCTCCCTGACCTGTTTTACATATAAATGTAAATATATGGAATCACGTCCATGTTTGTAAATAGTCAAGTTTGTTGGGGATGCCAGAGACACTACATATGTAACGACAGTTTAGAAGCGTAGTACATGTATAAGTAATGGACTTTTCCTAATTTTCTGCGTTGCCAACGTCGTTAATGCCCTGGCGTACCCAGCAGACTAAAGTAATTCTTTAAATGTTGTAAAAATAAGAGTTTGAAATCACTCATTCTTACAATATCAAATTAATCTAGCATGAATAAAACTTTGTAATCAGTCACTGTTACAATACCACATTAATGTAGTACAAATAAGAGTGTGTAATTAGTCAATGCTTTAATGCCACATTAATGCTGTACAAGTAAGACTTTGTGTTTAGTCAATGCTTAAATACTACATTAATGTTGTACAAATAAGACTTTGTATTTAGTCAATGCTTAAATACTACAATAATGTTGTACAAATAAGACTTTGTATTTAGTCATTGCTTTAATGCTACATTAATGTTGTACAAATAAGACTTTGTATTTAGTTCATGCTTTAATACCACATTAATGTTGTACAAATCAAACAGTAATTATTCAATTTTGAAGAATCACATTTATGCTGTACTAAAGGTCTTTGTAATGTGTCAGTTTTTAAAACAATGTTGTTTAAATTAAAATTTTATGCACAGCTGAGCTGAAAGCTTTAGTGAGCTTTTCTGGTTACCTATTGTCCGTCGTCAGTCCGTCTAGCTGCCCGTCTGTCTGTCAACTTTTCACATTATCAACTGCTTATCAAAAATCTTTTGGCCAATTTTAAACATAGCTACTAAAAAGTCAGAAAAGCTAAAACATATGTGGAATCATTCTTGGGTAGAGTGCATTCTAAATTGTTCAAATCATGACCCCTAAGGGGTTAGTTCGGGGCTACAATAGCCTCACTGCAACAATGGGGAAAATATACTATTAAACAGCAGGGCGAAAGTTACTCATGTGAGCGTTGTGACCAATTGAACTTTGTTTGTAAATGTATTACATATTGCAGTTTTATAAAACATAATGTAGTGCGATTTTATGTGTAAACCTTCTGTGTTTATTTTAAGAAATCCAAATATTTTTATTGATATTGGCATTTTAGGAAAACAGGCACATCTGGAATCTCCGGAAACGAAACATCAGGGTAGAAATATTTTTTTGTAAAAAATCTTAAATGAAAAAGGATATCTTTCATTGTAGAACACTCGCGAAATCTACTAATACACAGTAATAAAAACCGCAAGGTTTTATATCTTATCAATACTCTAAAAACAAGATGACGTTTTACTAGAACTGCTGAATTTAAACAACTGGGTCATTTTGACGGAACCAAAAATACACAAAATAAACATATCTTAAATTTTTACGGATAGCTAATTTAAATTGAGAATTTTAAATATTAAAGGAAATGATTCTGTTCTCCTTGTCCACCCATGGTTATTTTCTTTTTCCTTATTCGACCGATTTCTTATTCAGTAGGTCTCTGTATTTTTTTAGACAAAGTATGACTGTGAATATACGAGGGTGAAACCACAATTCATGACACAACTGCTATTATTTTTAATGATTGACAACTTGTCTTATCCGGGTGTTGCGTAATGGGAAATTTTGTCTAATACGAAGTAACCTTTAACTCCCTACAATAAATTCAATGTCGTCTCATAAGGGATGTTGCCTAGTCCGGATAATTTATTTGAACCAACTGTTTCTGGAAAGACAAAATTTAGTGAATATTGTTAGCAACCAAATTTAATATACATATGTATCTCTATCTAATTTGATTTTTGCTATAATTTTTTTTCATTATCAGAGAATATATAAAATCCTTTTTTCAATTATAAAGATAAACACAACGTTAGGGTTTGTCTATCGTCGCACGGGAAGAGTGTTACCGACGTCGTTATGACGTCACTTTTCATCACTCATTTTCTCTGCACCAAAACATGTTTTAAATCTCTTAAACACTTAATTCTAAGATTTTCACTGTTGTTTCTGTAAACCTTCTTGTTGTTGTTCTGGCATTACATTTATTAAAACTTTGTACAAATGGAATTTCTAAAGAACCTGGTTCACTTGTCGCAAAATTCGGCCCCGTGTCAAAATTAATAATATTCCTCTAAGTTCTTCTAAAGAGTGTACATTTTTATAAAATTATCAATATATACCTGTACAGAGCTTTATTTGTGTTTTATATAGCTGTAAAGGTAGCATTGTTTACGTTAACGTTGCGGTATTTTGACGTTGATTTATGCGACGTCATGAACAAAATATATCCAGCTAACATGCATTTGTCATTATGTAGGTTCATTAAATTTCTCTCACAAACGCAAAATGCAATTTATTGTTCTACATGTGATAGTATACCATACTTACTAATTTATTTTTCATTATTAATGGCAAATATTTGAATTCGTATGTTTGAAATTTTTTTAAAATCATATTTATGAGAGAAAATAGTTGTTTATTGGTGGGTTTTATATGATAGTGGACTGATGCCATGAGATTCATGCCGCTAAAAATATTTAAAAGAACTTGAAACAAGAAAGTACAGGAAGTGTTGAAAAAAAAATCACCATCATACTTTAAACAGTTTACTATTTTAACGTTAGTTTGATAACCCTACTCAGTTTTTCGCCTTTTTTGATGACGTCATTGCTTCTCCATCTTTCGTCCCTCTGCTCATTGCACTTTTTTAAAAGATATATCGTCGGGTTATTAAATACTGATTGAAACCAATTTCGCCTCTATGACTTTATCATGAACAGTTGACTTAACAAAATATTGAAGATGGAACTACGCCTAAGGAGAAAGATCTTCATTCAATTTTGTCGCTCGTTGAATAACAATTTCTTATGTTGCGAGTAAAACTTTTCAACGTAACTGACTTTGAAGTTTGGAAATCCGGACTGCTTATCAGCTCAAAATTATCTCTCCTCTACCTTAATCATTTGTTCTCCCGAGAAAAAAAAACCTGTTATCTGGACTTCTTTTGTCTATCTCTGTTCGGCGGCCAATTCTACATGTATGTGATTATATAACACGAAGCACCACCATCCCATTTCCAACGGTTTTTTTTTAATTTACATTTAAGATCTTTTTTACTCTCTGCCAATTAGTTTTCGGTCAGATCTCAAAGAACTGAGATATTGTGAATTTTACGACACATCAATAAATGAAATTGATTATTAGATGACAAATGCTCACATTTAAAAATGTGTTTTCCCCACTATTACAAAAATAAGTCGTTATTTGAGATGTATTGCTTGTTTATATCAATGCTTATTGAAACATTTTAATTAGATTTATTCAAAGATATAAGCCGTATGTCTTATAGTTAAGAAGTGGAAAGAAAAGAATGATGTTGTTTTAGGTTTAAGAATTTGTTCCTGTACAAATCTGAACGAAAAAGGTCTAACATATTTGATGTTTTACTGAGTGGACATAAAAATCGATTTTGGACCGCTTAGTGAGATGTTGGACCTGTCGATGAAATGTTAGACCGCTTACGTCACATTATGGGCGGACCTTAATCTCATTTGCTTTCGTTGGTGATAAACAGTGATGGATATGAAGTTTACATCACGGAACGCAGTACAAGATACATGCATGTAAAAAAAAATAATAAAAGGTATTTAAAAAAAAAACATTTATTGGGCAAAATGAGTTTTGTCGACCCTCGACCCAAGTTTGGTTCGAAGGTCGACAAAATGCATATTGCTCTCGAACTCGGTCAATAAATGTAAAATATTTCTTGTACATGTATACAGTAGTTTATCGTTTCGATTCAACGCATAAGTTTTCAAGACGGTCGTAATAACAAAACTTTGTAAACGACTAAAAGGATTATGATTATGTTCCCCAAACGAAGTTGGGGAACATATTGTTTTTACTCTGTTTCTTGTTATTAAGTCTTCCGTTCACAACGGAAGACTTATAGTGTTTGTATTGTTTCTTTTTATTATTAAGTCTTCCGTTCACAACGGAAGACTTATAGTGTTTGTATTGTTTCTTTTTATCATTATTATTATTATTCCTCCCAAATTTTGTGAGCGCGATTACTCAGAGATGGCTGGATAGATTTTCACAATTTTTCTCATGTAAGTAGTTTAATATATGAAGTTTATATAAAATTCTGCTTTTTGAAAATTTCACTTCCGGTCCGAAGTTATGGCAGAATTTTGAATTTTAAAATGGACTTTTGTCCGGCAGTTTTCTCGGAAACGGTTTGAGGTAAAGATATGAAATTTACAGGAGTATTAGATCATGATCGATATTCTATTTGTTTTGAAGTTGTTTTCGTGTGTTTCCAGTACTTCCTGTCCGAACCGGAAATGAATTTGTTTTTGGTCAATTTTTGATTTTTTTGTTTTTAGATATTTTTTCAAGATATTCTTATGTAAAACAGGCATTTTTCTACAAATACTAAATATATAATTTGTTTTTAAATTAGATTCCGCATTTTGTATATTTTCGGTACCGAAATTTTCTCTATTTACGTAGTATGTATAAGGTGGGCAAAGAAAGATAACTCTGACCTGTGAATGAGAATAGAACTTTCGAGATAAAGGCGGAAATAGTATTGATGACGTTAGAGACATATATACGCTCTCCAGATCAACATATTTACA
>PRKT01001719.1:0-13809 GCA_003671525.1 Saccostrea glomerata | reverse complement strand
TAACTCTCTAATGATCAATATTTTGTTATACATTACTGAGCAAAAGTATTCATCTTAACAATTTGATGCTTACTATATAAGTTGTTTGAAAATTGGCTTATCTGAATTCTAGATATTAATATTTGAAAATCTGAAGCGGGCCCCAGATGGCGGCTGTCTTTGTCAATTCCGCCATTTCGCAATTGGGGTTTATGGAGGCAGCTGAGCGTTTGATTAAACCATTCTGACATACGAATGCATGAAATGTAAAAAAAAACTACTTGGACTTTCACGTAGTAGTTCGTTGCAATTCAGTGTCAATCTTAACTCTTAATTTCCGTTTCACTACTTGAGTGTAACTGGGCTAGATACGATATATGTAATGTATACAAAGACTTTTTAAACGTCGAAATAAAATAAAGGCGATAAGAACATTTTATTTATCTTATTTCATTGAAGCTATCACACCTATTTAATAGATAAGTTCAAAGCAAATGCGCGAATATTTACTTGTGGCGTTTGGCGCAAATTATTAATAGTGACCCGCCTTTTATGATTCTTAGACAGGTGTACTGTTGCAAAAGTATACACACAAGTATATTTAGAGCAGTACTCCCAAAAGCTTAATGGTTTGCGCATTGGGGATAAAACAGAAAAAGGCAACATGGGTTCAATCCTCTTTGCGACCAAAATTTTGAATCACTTTTCAGCTCGATTTTACGAGATTTTTTTTCCTGAATCGGACGGAAGACCTCTCGTTGCTCGCAACGAGATCGTTTCTAGTTATCATTATTTTTCTTCTTCTTCTTCCTGGGTACTTTTTTTGTCCGGGAATGATCTCGTAAACTATACATCCGACTAAGGTGAAATGTTTTTAGGGTCAGTAGACATGTTATGTAGATTTGCGGGACGAAGGTCATTTTGCGCGCACGTGCTTGCAAGAGCGTGCACGTGCAACATGTGTAATGACCGATTTAATTGATACAGGCGTAACTTTTTAAATTTTTGATGAAATGCTTTGAAACTTATAATATAAGGATATATTAGTAGCATAGACATTATGACATGGTCAAAATAGCAAGATCCCTCGCGCATGCACGTGCGCTTTGCTCTGATTGGCTGAAACTAAAGTCTTAATATCTTTCTTGTTTTTTGACGAAATCCTTTGAAATTTTGAAAATAGCCATGCATTAGGATATCCTACAACATGATATATAGCAATTATCATGAAAACACGTGCATGCGCGTGCGCTGCAATCTGATTGGCTTAAATTTTGAATAGCTGTAACTCCCTTGATTTTCAACCAAACAGGATGGGATTTGGAACATAGATAGATATACTGGACTACTACAAGAAAATATGGTCACCATGCACATGCATACACGTGCATGTATGTGCGCTGCAATCTGATTGGCTGAAACTTTAAACAGCTATAACTCCCTTGGTTTTCAACCAAACGGGATGGGATTTAGAACATAGATAGATGTAATGGACATCTACAAGAAGGTATGGTCACCATGCTCATGTATGCACGTGCGTGCACGTGAAATGAGCAAAAAAAAAAAACACTTGAATGAGCGTATCTTTTTAATACTTTTGGATTAGATACTTTAATATTAAGTATATTAAAATATATAGATTGTGTAGACAAGATGATATGGTCATTACGCACATGCATTCACATGCGCACGCAAAATTTGAATAAACTTGGTACACTTCTGGGTAAACGTTATTAAAGTCTTAAATGCATCGAGTTTGTCTTATTTAATGAAGCTTACAGGGAATATGGCACCAAAAGGGAGTCTGGGAGCGTTTGGGGAACATCTGTAACGGTCCCCGTTACAATTAGCACTAGTTGAAGTTGTTATTATCGGCCGCAGCAGCGACCGATCTATTTGTGATTGTGTTAGAAAGTGCATTTGGGGACTATGTTTCAATTTCATTATCATCTCTCATCCGTAACAAGAGTTTACAATAGATACTCCCCATCTGGGATATAAAAGGAAATCGTCATGATTTTCCGGATGATTATGACGTGTTAAAGTGCATGGTACGTAAAAATTGAAAAAAATTTCAACCAGTAAAAATTGTTTTGAACATGCTCTACAGCTGCAAATAACACAAAGAAAGTTTTCTACATTTTGCACTGCGCCTTGCAGCATAGCAATGGGCATTTTCACGTGACCAAGATCCAGGGTATCAGCACTTGGTTCATCTTGAGAGACCTACATCTTCATTTTGATGACAATAAATTCTTATCATTTATCGCTGACCTTTTTAACATGGGTGAATCTATTTATAAGCAAATGCGGTAAAATGTCTATTTGTTTTAATTTTATTTAATAATTTATTTTGCCTTGAAGACAGCCTAAAATAAAAATGATTCAACTATTTCACCTTTGAATATCTTGACGTGCTTTCCTTGCATGGACACTTTGAAAATTGTGAAAGAATTTTTTTTACTGCTAAATTTTGTTTCTGGCCGATTTGATGCTTTGCATTAGAAAATGATTTAGTGTGCATGTAGCTGAGACCTGTGCACACCGGTCAGAAAAAAAATGGAATGGACCACTGTCACCATAAAACTACATGGTCAGTTCTGCAGTTAGTGTGCATGTCGGTGTGGCTCGCCGCCTTTTTGCTTTCTTATTTTATTTTTAAAAACAATATTCCAACAGAGAATTCGAAGTAAATTCATGCTATAATAAAACAAAATTGCAGAGCTATTGTTCTGATACATGCAGAAATATAACCTGAATATACGTGATACGCGTATTGAACAAACCGAATTTAACCTTTACATTTCACAATGTCAAGGTTTTGTGTTATTGCAGCCCGGAGGACCGGGCTGCTCTATACATATAAGTTTATGTGTTGGTGTATGGGGATTGGGATGGGAGTAGTTATTCAGAATTAAAGGTTTTCTAAACATTGAAAAGATTGTTAACCAGAATTATCTTTCCCTTTATAAATTACGAGATACATAATATATTTACTTCCAGAGAGTAAATCTGTAAAAATATATATGTTTTTTCATATTTCATATGTAAAGTTGCTTATCATTTATCATGAGCAATTGATCAAGTTTAAAATGGTATCGTTTTGATTGATTTTTATCCGACTTAAGTTTTCAAAATATCCGCGACTATCGTCTCCATCAATCAGAAGCATATTTTTCACACATATCGAAGAGGTTTGATGATCAAGACTCATTTCCATTATTAATTTTATATATTTCCCGGGCGAAAATTGATGGTTACATCGATGTTTTCTTGTTGTTCCTCTTTACAACGTTGTATACGAGAGGTGCAATTTCACCAAAAAAAAAAAACTTGACGTTGTGTAGATATATCGGTTGGTACATAGATGAGTTAAATACTTGGACTTAATTTCATCCCCGTAGTAAACAAGGAGCGAAAGGTACACTGTACATGTACCAGACGGTTTATTCATTATCAAAAAGCATGTCGATTCTCGGAAAAGTAAACAGGGTTTATTTCATCTTGTACAGTGTGACACAGCAACTTCCATGGAGCAGATTAAAAACATAAAAACAAAACAAACCTTTAAACCTCTTTCCTCCCTATATATCTTATCTACACTGTACTTTACAAGGTATTCTTGAACGTTGCATACCCCCCCCCCCCCCCTCCACATGTCATTATTTTTGGTAGTTTGCTATATCAATTTTGCTTTTGAAAATATAATCAAAAGAATGGAACAGGGTGCAGCCCCCTTGAAGGACAGATCACTCTAAAATTTATTTTTAAGAGGGGGGCGGTCTTACCAGATAATAAAATTGATATATTTTACATGTTCTAGGGGTCTATATATATAGTGATAAGAGTGGTGAGAACAATATCATTATTTTAAATATTTTAGTCACTTTTTCATAAATACACGTGTATAAGACCGACGCACTTATATGATCATTGATAAGCAAAATATAGCTGTACACTCAGCATTTGTTTAGTTTATTGATAATTAATCAAGCGTATATTATTTTACATAACAAAAGAATGAGAGAGAGAGAGAGAGGTAAAAAGTTGAGGTTGGAAGAGTATAATTATGTTTATGGTTAAAATGGAACATCAAGTAAAACTTAACCATTCATTTAGTAGGTAGAGGGTAGGATGAATTAAGATTTTTTCGACATGAAAATATATAAACGTAAACTGAGAATATAATACAAGTTAAGAACATTTATGAGCTCTTTTCGAAACTTTTCACCTTTACACAGATATCTCATCACAAGTACATCTAGAGACGATCGATCGATTGATTGTAAACTTGTAGTTTAATGTTCAGGCCTCTGGAGAATATTTCACTCATGTGGAGACGCCACTACTTGCCGATGGAGAGCTGGAAATTTTGCCCTATGCTCGGCACTTATCTAGGGTCATTGAGCATGGGAGAGGAGCGTACATTTTGGCCGTGGTTTGCGACGATGTGAGCAGTGAGGTAATTTTTTTTTCGTGCCTACTACGACGCGGGAACTCGGTTTATACGGTCTCATCTGAAGAACCTGTCTCCACGTCCCACAGTGGGATTCGAATCCGCGACGTAAAGATCAATTCCTTACTTCGCGACTCTATAGAGCATAATGCTCTAACCACTGCAATACGCTGGTTATTGTCAATTTCTTAGCAAATACCGTATAAGTAGAAATTTTAGCGAGGATTTAATTTTGGCATTATTAGCGAGGGTACTGAGATCGCTAAAATTACATATCGCTAAAAATTTATCGCCTTTTATTTGTAATGGGTTCTTTAAGGATCAATTTCAAATCGCTAAAATTACATCTCGCTTAAAATGAAATACCAGTTTTTAAGGACAAATCGCTAAATTTGCGTCTCGCTAAAATTTCCACTTATACGGTATTTAAAATGCGTGTCTTAATAAGGATTTAAGTTTTGCAGATCCTTTCTTGGAGAATAGACATAAAGCGCTTTCGTTCTATGCTTGGAGCACATGCATACTTTGTGATTCTTGACAATAAAAAAGTATCTTTAAATTTTCTATCCTCTGCCCTTTTGTTATTACGATACAATGTAAGTATATATTTCTTACGCTTTAGATTAAACTGCACAAATGCCTATAGATCTATATTAATATAAAAAATGTTACACCCCCATTGTGACGTCATTATTTTCAAAAATGACGTACTTGTATTTCTAAATTGTTTTATCAATAAGACTTTATAGACAAAGGCATTGCAACTAAATGTATAACATAACATTGACTTGATATTCATAATATTGATGTGAAGAATTCATCCTATGAAATTACGATTTTCAGCGATAAATGGCGCGTAATATTACGTATTATAGCACCATTCTGTCTTATTCATGTATTTTGGTGGTTTAAAAATTAACACATTTTAAAAAAAATAAACATAGTCCGCAAAATAACACCATCGTAATTTTTTGCGTAAAGATTGCTTTTAAATCAATATTTCATCTGAGAAAATTTCAAAGTGGTGTTATGATGCGGACCTATTGAAAAATGCTGTTAAGAAGTTGATTTTTAACGATTTTTCCGGAAATACGCATTCCATGCATGTTTTGACCGCCATAAAATAGTTAAACTCGGACACATTCTAAAAATTTTGGTTTATATTTTAAGCAAGCATATATCCAACATTTATTTCCACTATAAAGTTTTGATTCAGTTGAAACTTAAATTTTTGGAAATTCTCAGGGCCAAATATAATAAGAAGTGAATTTTGTTCTTTAGTCATTTTATGTAAATCTTTAGATTAAAAATGACCGTCGAAGAGAATCGTCACTACGACGTCGGTACATTCCTGCCGAGCGGCGATATTGACAACACCCAGTGTTGTGTTTATGTTAATATTTTATAAAGTAGTTCATGTATCATAATGAAGTTTTAGGACAAAATTCAATATAATTGGGGATATAAGTATTTTAATTTTTGATGAATACTTTCGAGTTTTAAAGATTTTATAGTAGTTATGACATTACTTTTGGATCAATCTTCGTAAAACATTCTGCTATTTGACTACTTCCACATTTAACGTACTATAATATAAGTGTTTTTTTTAATAGCATCAGTGTTGTAAAACTGTTCTTAAATAATGTGCTTTTTGTGATAAAATCATAAATACATTGTTGTCTTTACGTTGATTTTTAACTTGTCATTGATATATGTCAAAAGAATTATATATTTGTCAATGATGGACATTTGTTGCATTAAATCAGGGTCAGAAATCAGCACAACTTTATTCTGTGTAAATCATGTGTTAAGAAGGCGCTTAATTCAAATTAAATCATTGGAATTAAGGACACGTTTAAGGTAGACCACAATACCACTGAAATAAATCTACTTATTCCTTGGGAATTGTGGACACTTAAGTCTACTAATACCTTAAGACTATTGGACGCCTAAATCTACTAAAATCTTAGAATTAGAGGACGCTTATTTCTACTTACATTGTTAAAAATAAAGACTTGTTCAAGTCTCTATATTTTAGTGCTCTCTTTCAAACTATCTATGTTTAATAACATTAGAATATGGTAGAGGACAACAATACAAAAAAGAACAGACATGTTAAAATACATATAAAAAATGAACAATAAAAACACAGACACAGACTTTGGAAAATCTAATCTTAGAAATAGTGGAAACGAAAATCTACTTATACCTTAGAAATAGTTGATGCATAAAGCTACTTATACCTTAAATATTAATGACGCCTAAATCTACTTATATCTTAGGACTAGCGGACGCCTAAATCTCCTGATACCTTAGAAGTATTGGATGCCTAATTCTACATATCCCTTAGAAATAGTGGAAGCTAAAATCCTCAGAAACTCCTAAGTCTAGGTTTTCCTTTAAATTATGGACGCTTTAATATACTTATACCTTAGAAATAGTGGATGCCTTAATCTACCTTTTCCTTAAAATCATTCATGCTAGACACATTTAAAAGCTTATATAAAATAGTTCGTTTGATTGATTGATTATGTATTGTTTAACGTCCCTCTCGATAATGCTTAACTAATATGGAGACGCCACCACTTGTCGGTGGAGAGCTACAAATTTTGTTATATACTCTGCACTCAGGGCCATTGAGCAGGAAGGGAACTTTTGCGTGCCAGCACCTATTGCAACACGGGACCTCGGCTAATGTTCTCAATCGAAAGACCGGTCTCCACATCTCACAGTGTAGTTTGTTTTGAAAAATATATTAATGTGATGCATTTTATATCTTTAGTCCCTATTTATTAATTTAGCAATTAAACATTTGAAAATTCTAGAAGTCTCTGATTGCGTAAATATTATAACTAAAATTATTGTTCTATTATAATTCTTAAAATTGTAAAAGAGGATATTTTCATACGCAACATTTCCGCCAAAAATATAGTCCCCGATAGATTTCAAACTTAGTTTACCAGGATGAAACCCACCTTAAGTTTCTCTTTCTGTTTCTTTTTACGGATCTTTACTGATTCTTTTTGCATTAAAACGTCTTGTTTTAAGTCGTAGAATGAAAATCATTTCAACTTTGTCCAAAAGCTGTCTCTGAATTTATTTATTTTGCATATTTTTTTTCTATCAACAGATTCAAAATAAGCGTTGAAGAGAAACGTAGAACGACGATCTGCATTCCTGCTGCGCAGCGATGGAGAAGACCCAGTTCGAGTTTTTTTTAATAAAAACTGTCGGTTCTTAAAGATTTTATAGTGACATTACTTTTGGATAAACCCTCGTTAAACATTCTGGTGTTTGAGTAATGGTTAGCCCTTGTTACATGTACATACAAAGAAAATTCTTTTTTGATTAATTTCAAACTATGTTATAAAGTTCTTCAATGTTGTGCTTTTTAAAAAAAACAATCATTAATATTTTGTATGATGTCTTTTCTTTCGTTTAAGCTTGTCGCTGAAGATTATGTCTGACTCAGTGATTGCCTCCATTTTTTGTCACTCACCAGGTATGAAGTAGATCAATCCTATATATAGTCTTCCTTCTTCATATTCTGTTATTTTCTTAAAAAGTTGACTAATTAAGATCAGTTTATTGGACACACCTCGTGAGAGGGTGAAAAACTACAAATTACAAAAGCATAATAAGAATTTGACAAAATATCAAAATCATTAGCAATCATACAAAATTAAATGCGTAACTTTAACATGTGAGCTGAACAGGCCTATGCCTATCGCATGCTAGAAATGCGCGGTTTTACAAAACATTGTAGTTGCAGAATTTAAAAACATTAGCTCTGGGGAGCTATTTTCCGATTACATGTAACGTCACATAGAATACAAGAATCATAAATAATAAACGAGAAACCGTATATAAAAATTCTATAACACTACTACACATCACTATTACATATTGCATAGTATTTATCAAATTAATACCAACGACTGAAAATAAAATAAACCCTGTTTACTTTTTTTATTAAATTTATATAAGAAAAGCATATTAAGAAAAGGGGTTGGTTTTTTTTATTTTTTTATTTATTTTTTTTTTTTTTGAAAGACAAAAAATTCAATATCATATACAATTAATATCTGCTGAATCACAATAGGGCCATTGGTCTGCAGGATTTTAATGTCATATTTCAAACTAAAAAAATCCCCAATAGTTTGGTTACTTTATCAAAATAATTAAAAGGCAAAATTTAGAACAACCTGCTTCTCTTTATCATAATAACTTACAATTTTTAATTGATTCCACATTTTTCTTTTCATAAAACTTGGTGCAGCTACGAGATACTCGTATGTTTAATCATTTTTCAAGCAATCTAATCAAACCTTTTAAATATTTTAAAAAAATCATCCTTTTTTAAAACCGTTGCAACATTAACCGCAGGTTTTCTTTAAGGCATCTGTACATGTAAGAGAATGGGCCACCTATTCTGACATATTGTTTTTTTTTTTTCTTTGGCCAAATGATACAAAATTATGTTTTGATTTAACATTTAGTATCTTAATGTTTGTCCATGTCAATTTAGCATTTTCAGATATCATGTGGAACATAACAGCGATATCTTTTGGCGTCCACCACCATTTCAGTCGGCCATATTGATTGTAATATTTAAAAAAGATAATTTTTTCTACATATAAAATCATATCTTAAAATATTTTCTTCGGCAATTTATGTTAAAATCACAGTTTTCACACACGCTTTTATTTTCATTTTCTTGGTAGATGTCATTCATAAACAGTATTCTGCCCAGTGCAGTGACCATTCTTACTTTAAATGTGACTTTCTTTGTGAAGACAATAGGAAAATTCATGGGGGTTCTTGTGTTTAGTACCTCTTCAGTAGAACTTTTCAACCGCCAAAAAAATAAATAATAATAATAAACAAAAATAACTCGACATTTATTATGATATACTGCAATTTTTATTACTAAGTGAATAACCCTGGTATAGTGGACTGTCACTTTTCTTAAAAAAATAGTAGAAGGTACAAAACTTATTGATTCATTAGATGTATTCAGTTTAGTTCAGTATATCAAAGTCGAGAGACCTATACATGAAGACTGCAGCTGCTCAGTAGGGCGATCATAGATAACTTCTGAAACTGCCAGCCTGCATGCGTTCATAGTTTTAAAAAAAGTCATTTAAAAGTTTCGTTTCGTTTCCATTTTGGTTTCTTTACGATAAATTTCGTTTTGATTGATCGCCCGCGTGGCGCAGTGATTAGAGCGTCTGATCTAGAGTCGCGGGTTCGAATCCCACTGCGGGACCGGGAGACCGGTCCTTCGGATGAGACCGCATACACTGAGGCCCCATGTGACAGTAGGTGCTGGAACGAAAAAGATTCTCCCTCACTGCTCAAAAGCCCTGATCATGAGTGCCGAGCAAAGGACAAAATTTGTAGCCCTCCACCGGTAAATGGTGGCGTCTCCATATGAGTGAAAAATTCTCGAGAGGGTCGTTAAACAATATACAACCAATCAAGCAATCAATCGTTTTGATTGGTTTTGTTTCCTTTAAATAGGTTTCGTTTCGTTTTGATTCGATTTAGTTTCGAAGTTTAAAGGTACTATCTTTAAGGACATAAAAGTGACAATTCCCAGACCACAAACTAATAATGTCACCTTACATCAGACTTGACTTTAAGCATTCCCCACGACAAATTAAAATCCTGGCCTTTTGATATCATTGACAGCTGCTTCTTCAATAAAGATAGAACTCGTAAATTTTCTTACCTGGTCATTGGTCATTTGCAAAATTATTTTGTTAAAACAGATTCTATTTGCACATACAAGTACTCTGAAGTTGACATTAAGAAGATGCTTGAGTTTCTGATTGACAATATCTATGTGCTTTTTAGAGACAAGGTCTTCCAACAATCCATTGGAATTCCCATGGGTACCAATCGGGCTCCGTTATTAGCAGATCTATTTTTGTATTCATATGAAGCAGAATTTATGCAAAATCTTATGCGTGTAAAGAAGAAAACACTTGATATGGCCTTCAACCCGACCTTCAGATATATCGATGACGTATTGTCAATTTACGATGGTAATTTCCATTCCTATGTCGATACGATATATCCAGGCGAGCCAGAGATTAAAGACACGACAGAGTGTGACACATCCATTTCATACTTGGATATTTTACTTTAAAAAAAGTTAATGATAACCTAAGAACCAAGCTATATGATGAACCTGACGAGTTTAACTTTTCTATCGTCAACTTCCCTTACTTATGCAGCAATATATCTTCATCACCTGCATACGAAGTGTATATATCTCAGTTGATTCGATACGCAAGAGCATGCTCTACGTATGAAAAATTTCTAAAATGAGGTAAATTATTGACAAGCAAGTTGATGAAGCAAGAATATTAACAGTCTCGTTAAAAGTCACCATTTCGTAAGTTCTATGGTCGATACAATGACTTTGTCAGCAAATACAATTTATCATTGAGACAAATGCTGACTGACGTTTTTCTTACCAAATGTACATAATTTATACACTGAATTGACGACGCATTTTACCATTATTTCCTGATCATGACAAGGAGCACACGGCGGATGTGTCCCGTCAGCAGGGATGCTCACACCTCCATGGCACCTGATTCCACCTCTGATGTTTCTGAGGTCCATGTTTGTTCTGCTCTTATTTTGCATTATTTTATGGACTTTGAGATTGAATACTTAAAATTGTACTTTTTGAGAGAATTTAAACTGAAATACAATCAACTAAAAAAAGATAATCAAGATGAAGAGAAAAGCTATCGGTGTTTCGGTTTTTCATGAATATTTGATATACTCAAAATAATTTTTTTTCCAATTCAGGCAGAGCTTATGAAATTTTAATATATATAAGTGTTTTGATTATTTAGCAACACTACAATATAAACTATCTTGGGAAATTTCATCAATCTACAACAGGCAGACCTTAACGACTACTTTATATATTTTAGAAAAACGTTAAATGTCCTGTTAAAAACTACCGATAATAAATTAGAATTTGAAAAATCGGTAATTTTGACAGGATGTTCGGTCATCACCGTTTTGGACAAGTTCCGATGCTGTTCAGACATGATACTCTTAGTGCTTCGACCCATTCGACCCCAAATCGTTGCTTATAAGCGATTACAAAAGCTCCTTAATGCCTGGTTCTAAACTTTTGACAAATGCAGATGTATGTACACGTCCTAATGGATATCTCTAAATATACGAAAACTAATAAAACATGTTTGAAACAATTTGCTTCTCTTTATCATAATAAATTACAATTTTTCTTTGATTCCACATTTTTCTTATCATTGAACTTGTTTTTCATCTTTAAAAAAAAAGTGCAGCTAAGTTTAATCATTTATCGAGCAATCTAATCAAATCTTTAAGTTATTTTAATTACCTTTCTTTGTTGCAACATTAACCGCAGGTTTTCTTTAAGGCATTTGTACATAAAAGAGATAGGGCCACCTATCTGAAATATTGTATTTTTTTTTCTTTGGCAAAACTCTACAAAATTATGTAATGATTGAATGTTTAGGACCTTAATACGTGTCCATGTCAATTTAGCGTTTTCACATATATTCTGGCACATACCATCGATATCTTTTGGTGTCCACCCCAATTCCAATCGGCCAGATTTATATATATATTTAAATATTAAACTCTCCCTTTTTTCTTCTGAGTTATAGTATCCATCTGAAAAGTATACAGCATTTAATAAAAATTATTTTTTTCTACATATAAAATCATATCTTAAAATGTTTTCTTCGGCAATTTATGTAAAAAGCATAATTTTCCCATACGCTTATATTTTCATTTTCTTGGTAGATACAATTCATGAACAGTTTTCTGCTCAGTGCAGTGACCATTCATACTTTAAATGTGACTTTCTTTATGAAAACAATGGGAAAATTCATGGGGGTTTCTGTCTTTAGGAATTCTTTAGTAGAACTTTTCAACTGGAAAAAATTAAAACAAAATGACTCGACATCAATTATGATATGCTGTAATATGTATCACTAATTGAATGACTCTGGTATACTAGACTGTCCCTATTTTTTTTTTTTTTAAAAAAGTAGAAGGTACAAAACTAATTAATCTATTATATGTATTCAGTTTAGTTAATTATATTAAAGCCAAGAGACCTATACATTACGACTGTAGCTGCTCAGTAGGGCTATCCTAGACTTCCGACTTCTAGCTTCTGAAAATTCTGAAATGGCCAGACTTTTAGCATTCCATCTTAAAGTGTTACTTTACGAGAGAATTCAAACTGAAATACAATCAACTAAGAAAATTCAATCAAGATGAAAAGATAAACTATTGATGTGTCGGTTTTTCATGAATATTTGATATACTTGAAATGATATTTTTTCCAGTTCACTCAAAGCTTTCGAAATTTTAATAAATATTAAAGTGTTTTGATTATTTATAAAAACTACAATATAAACTATCTTGGGGGATATCATCAATCTGCAACAGGCAGACCTTAACGACTACTAAATATTTCAGAAAAAACATTCATTGTCCTGTTAAAAACTACTGACAATTAATTCGAAATTTGAGGAATCGGTAATTTTGTCAAGATGATCGGTCTTTACCGTTTTGGACAAGTTCTGATCCTCTTACAGACATGCAACTCACAGTGCTTCGACCCATTCGACCTCAAAACGTTGCTAATTAGCAATTGTAACAACTCTTCAATGCCTGGTTTTAACCTTTTGACAAATGCAGACATTGCAATGTGCATGATGATTTGTTATAAGTTTAAATTGTGTCGCTCAGTGGATTGGATACACGAGAAAAGGGCATGCCGGCTAAATACGAGATTTGACATAAAGAATGACCTAAGTCTAACGACTAAAGGCCCATCCTTCCATATCCATCGGGAAATATTTCCAACGGTAAGAAGGAGATGTTAACATTTAAAGGAAAATAAATTTAGTAGGATATTTTATTAATCGTAACTCTATGTTATTTTTAATTTAGCACTTCGTGGGCATTTGTCTGAATCATTCCTGTACTGAGGATGAAATCTGTATTGCTAGTAGATGCGTTCCTGTTTTAGAGAGTAAGATATAACAGCAATAAAATATATTGATTAAAATTCTTTTAAATTGACAAAGCTTTAATAACACTTTTTTAAGTTTAAAAAAAATAACTTTCATAATGCTTGATTGAGATTGTTATCTTTTTGTTTGTGGAATTTATTTGTGCCTCTTTTCACTGCACACCAAAGAGTTTTGATTCAATTGCAATTTTGCAGCTAGAGTGATATGCCCTTAGATCTAAACTTTAAAGATCTAAACTAAAATAGGAATTAACAATATATTACATAATTTGTAATCAATCAAGTATTCTTTACAGTTTAAAAGACCAAA